>OVBA01001866.1:0-39192 GCA_900406435.1 Lepidium aucheri
TCACATACCACACCTTGTGTGTTTGCGGATTTACCGAGTGTGAGTATTACACCCTTCAGGTTGTTTCATGTAAATCTCCACTTCTAAATCTCCATTAGAAGGCAGTTTTTACATCCATTTGATGAATCTCCAGGTCTCTTAATGCTGCGATTAATATCAACATTCTGATGGAGGTTATTCTCGTCACCGAATAATATGTGTCGAAGAAGTCCATGCCTTCTTTTTGTCTGAATTCTTGCACCACGAGTCTAGCCTTGTGCTTGTCTATTGAGCCATCGATTTTCACCATTTTTTTGAAAATCCATTTGCATACTAGTGCTTCAAATCCTTCAGGGAGATTGGTTAACTCATAAGTATGATTTTGCATAATAGAGTCTATCTCACTGTTGACAGCTTCTTTCCAGGAAGAAGCGGCTGGTTTAGACATGGCTTCAGCAAAATTTCTTGGTTCATTTTCTACAAGGAAAATCATCAAAAAAATCATCACTGTAATATTTTTGCTGACGAGCTCTTTTCCTGCATCTAGGTTCATCTTGTTGAACTTCTAAGTTAGACAGAGAAGTTCCAAATGTACTAGGATCATGATTTGTGTCATTTTTTTCTTCACAAGTTCTCTTTGGATTTTGTTTTTCTTTATATGGAAACATGTGTTCGAAGAAAGATGCATTTCTTGATTCCATTATCGTCTTGACATGGATATCATGTATCTCTGATTTAATAACCAGGAACCTATAGGCAGAACTGTTATGTGCATATCCGGGAAAAACACAATCAACAGATTTTGGTTCGATTGTGACCTTTTTGGGAGGTGGTACCGCTACTTTTGCTAAGCACCGTTACATTTTGATTTATTTATATGAAGGTGACGATCCTTTCCAAATATCATAGGGAGTCTTCCCAGGGACTTTGTGCAGTATTTTATTGAGGATGTAATTCATGGTAAGCAGTGCTTCCCCATCCCCTCCCCCCCCCCCCNTGGGGTAAACTAGATTCCTACAACATTGCATTCATCATCTCTTTCAGAGTTTGATTTTTTCTTCATCAATTCCATTAGATTCTGGTCAATATGGAGCTATTGTTTGATGGATAATACTATTTTCTTTGCATAATGCTTTAAAAAGTCCATCGTATTCACCTCCTCTTTCACTTGGACTATTTTAATAGTGCTGATGAGTTGATTTTCAACTTCTGGATTATATCCTTGATTTTTTCCAAGGCTTGATCTTTGCTATGTAATAGATATACATAAAAGTATTTTGTGTGATTGTCAATGAACGTTAAAAAATACTTTTCGCCTCCTCTAGTTAGCACAAATTTTAAATCATAAAAATCTGTATGAATTAATCCTAGAGGTCCAGTTTTTCTTTGAACTTGGGTGATGATTTTTTAGTGAGTTTTGCTTGTGAGCACACTTCATATTTTTCTTCGCTTGTTTTGCTTTTATTATTAGGTTCAAGTTCATTAGTCTTTTAATAGACTTATAGTTAACATTACCTAATCGTTTGTGCCAAATATCAAAAGACTCAACGAAATAAGCAATAGGGTTCTCATTCATTAAAACATCAGAAACTACATCAGAAGAAGTAGAAGCAACAACAGCATTATTAGCAACAAATTAGTAACAACATTATTATATGTGGCACTGGAAGCAGCAGCAGCAGAGACATCTACTCTTGCAAAGAACAACTTGAACACACATCTTGAGTATTCCATTCTTCTTGTAAGCTTTGCCCATATAAACCCCAAACTTTGTCAGAATCATTGTACCTCCAATGTACTTGATTCTGAAGCCAACATCATCCATCAAAGTTTCGAAAATCAATTTTTTCCTTATATCAGGGAAATACCTCACATTCTTGATTGTTACTTCTCGTCCAGAGGTAAACTTAAGTACCACGGTGCTCTGTCAGTGCAGATGTGATGCGAGGCATAAGTGTCGTAACCCCATTCTCTTGGGTTGTTTTGTTGGACCATGTTACGTTCAGTAACTGCTGTCATGAGATGTTCTTGTGTCAGATTCACTTGGTCATTCTTTTTCCCATTGTTCTTGGGCTTGCTGCGACAACATATGATTTGTGGCCCACTTTGCCACAGTTGTGACATTTCCCTTCAAACTTTTTCTTCTCAGCGAGCTTACTCTACTTCTTGAAACTCGTCGAAGAGGCAGGTTTCAGGGAAGACGTGGCAACTGGTTTGCTTTTTCCTTTGTCAAATCCCTTGGGGTTTGTACTCAACCATGTGGATGTCATGTTGGTGCTGGACAACCGAGTTGGAAAGAGACCCACAATTTATTTCTTCTGTTTGTAGCCTGTTGAAAAGATCTTCAAGACTCATCTTCTTTCACTTATGCTTTAGGTAGTTCTTTAAGTCATGCCAGCCTGGTGGAAGCTTTTCAATGATGGTGTTTACTGTGAAGGATTCACATATTAACATACCCTCAGATTCGACCTCTTGACAAATCAACTGAAATGCTTTCACATGTTGCATTACTGGATTCGAATCCACCATTGTGAAATCAGAAACTTTACCACATCGTATTTCTGACAAAAAGTGTCTTCGATCGTGTACATCTTTTTCAAAGCTGTCCATTACGTATTTGATGTTGAGTAGTCAAGGTAGATTTTGAAGAGTGTGTTCTCAAGGTTGTTTAAGATTCAGCCTTTACACATGTAGTCAGAATATTTTCATGCTTCCACTGTATTAAATAGCAGTTTGTCTGTGTAACCCGGAGAAAGGTATGATTGATCCTCTTTGACAAACTTCGTAAGCTGGAGATTTCTCAGAAAAAAAAATCATCATCAGCTGCCATGATTTGAACCCTCGGCCATCAAATTTTTCAGGCAATGGTCCCATTGTCAGAGCCGATTGAAGTACGAGCACTAGCACAACTACATTAGCCAGTTGCGCTGTAGTACTTTGACATTTGACTGAAGCAAGACCTTATTCGAACAAATTCTTACGTGTCGTCACAGCAGTATGATTGTCAACAGGTAAACCAGCAATAGGTAAACCAACAACAGGTAAACCAGGAAGAGGTGGACCGGTGCTTTTAGGAACCGGATCTTCCATATGTGTGTCGTGAATCTACATCAGTGTCTCTTCGTTGCTAGACATTTGAAAAACGTATACACATTTTATCAGAATAATTTTACTTTAAAATTAATTTAAAAAATTCGCAGAATTTATTAAAATTTGCAAATCCTGTTTTTTAAAAAGTTTCCGTGATTACTAAAAGTAAAATAATTAATCTGCATAATTTTTAAAATTTGTAACTCTGTTTAAATAATAAATATGCCTTGTAGACACCAATATTGATCACGTTTTTTTCAACAAATCAAAACCAATATTTGGTCATGTTTTTAAAATCCAATATTTGATTATGTTTCTGATCACGTGTTTGATCAAAATCCAATATTTATCACATTTTTTTTGATCATGTGGTTATTACAAAACTAAGATCAAAACCGATGACAGAAAGTCAAAAACGATTTGCAGCAATTTTGTTGATGGTTTCATTTTTTTATTATTTTTGTTTAAGCGATCTGGCAGAGTTTAGAATTTGCAAATTCTATTTACGATCCGCATATATTTGACTCAGAAAGAATACGTGCAGCTGGGGGTCGAAGGTGTGGGTGGGTCTCTTCTCTCCTCCATGCTCTCTAAACTACCTTACAAGTGTAATATTATATATACACATATAAAAAAGTTTTTTTTAACAATGTGGGATATTTGCACAAATTAAGTCACTTAAGTAGTAGTATAGCCCAATTACCATTTCTCATTCACTTATAACAACATTTGATCCATTAATCCAATTGGTTTTAATAACCAATAATGTTGGCCCAACAATCGTAACCCCGTACGAACCCTAAAGTTTCATAATTTTCAAACCATAACTGATCAGAAAATTAGTTTCGAATTGTGTTGCAGAGTCGAGAGTCATTATTCCCTAGTGAACATAGTGTTTCATTTGGATTCTTGATCAAACTATTGAAATTGTTGGTGTCATTGGAATCTGTAGAAGAAGAAATGATAGAATTAAACAAAAGAATCAGAGAGAAGCTAGAATAATCAGATGTGGCTGATCTCTTAATTAGAGCTCCTGAAGGAGATGAAATAGTTTATTATATGGTTGAGACCATCTCTAATGGTTCCTCATTTTGAGGGAAAATATTAAAATGAGGGGAGAAATGAGGGAAAATCATCTCCAATGGTACATCATTTTGAAGGAAAAAAATGAGTTTTTGTACTGTATCCCCTCAAATTTGAGGGAACACTATTCACCTCCCTCATTTTTTGTGAGCATTTTTATTTGCTCTTTGACCCTTAACTTTTTATATGTTTGTAATTTATGCATAAATAAGCATAAGTAATATTATTTCTTATTCGTATGTTTGAAATAATAACACAATTACTAATAACTTTTTTATAATAAAATATAAATTACTAATAACAATAAAAATACATAATTCAAATTACAAAACAATTTACTGTTTCTTTGCATTAGTTGAACATTTGTGGGAGAAATTTGGTAATAGTGGTGTCTACTTAAAATTTTACTATTTCTTTCAAAAGTTTATGTAGTGATATGTTATTTTATCATGTATTATGTTTTAATTTAAATGAAATTATGATTTTATATTAAAATTTCACAAACTAAAATAAATGGATAGTATTTGCTAACTTGAAAAGTTATATAGTGTTTTTGAAAAAAAAGTATAATGCAAAATAGAATATACTTGAAATATTCCTTTTTGAGGGAAAAAATGAGGGTAACCATTGGAGCAAAAGTCCCCTCATTTTAAGTTTACCTCATTTTGACTCATTTTGAGGGAAAATTTGAGGCTAACCATTGGAGATGCTCTGAAACCTTAATCGATGAGTTTTTTACACAAACACAGAAAGAGTCGAGCTTGATTGTTTAGTCGATGTTAATGAAGGAAATGAGTTTATTCCATAGGTTTCGAAAGCAAGTTTCCCAAGTTAATCGATGGGTGCTTGGCTGAAATCGCTAGAATGGAATCCAATTTTCTCCTTTAAAGAACACAATTGTTGAAAAGGTTTCCAATTTGCCAAGATCATCACATGATAAAGTTTATTGGGCCATTGATATGTTCTTAAAGGTGATTTCTACTCTCAAATTCCCATTTCTTAAGTTGTAGTTTTGGATTGAAGTTAGGATTAAATAATCAAAATACATAAACTTTCTATAAATTGAAATTCAATTTTCACTTTTGATTTTAGAGCAATATCTAGGAATAACAAAGAGGAAGAAGAAATCCATATGGAGAGATCAAAATTATCTCGGGTCAGAGTGGATCAATGACATAAAGACTCTCTTTTAGATGAGAATGAGCACAAATACTCTTCCATGTTTACAGCCATTAAAATAATTTATTATGTTAATAGAAATGTGGTTGTTTACGTTTGTGTCCAGAAACCATACATATCCGTCCAACCCCATATTTATTTGGATTTCTTTTGGCTTATTTTACAAAAATCAAAATCACCAATAACTGCTCAATAACTATGAAAATAACCAGATTTTGACCAACCTAGAAACATTTAAAAAAAACCCAGACTTTAGCGCTACATGGTTCGAACCTTTTACCTAAAGGTTAACTAAAATATTTTAACCATTCTGTCAAATGTGTCATTAATAGAAAAATTACCAAATATTATATATAGACACTGTAGATCATTTTGAAATTTTTATTTCATTCTATAAAATTAATTTGTTTTCCCACAACATAGTTCATTTGAAGGAAAAATTCAATTTTCTGGTGAAGTTGACTACAAAATTTTGAAATTTTGTGACTACTTGTACCAATTATATAGTTAGGCATAAATATACGTAGTTCTATTTTGGCTATTTTTGCAAATAATGTCGTTCTTGCCAAGGTTGTAAGTCTTTTTTCAACCTACTCAAGTCCAAACCGTTAGGACCCCTTTTTCAAGTTTGAATTTGTTCATTTGGAATCTGGGTTCTTCTACTTTTTAGTTAACCTTAATATTAATTTATCATAATTAGTTGAACCAAACGAGTTATGGTGTTGTAGTACATATATTACGATTACGAATACTTATTACTCATTTTACGCAATTATATACACATCTGATTTTCAATAGTTGTACAAGTAACAAACTCAATCCATAAATACATGATATATTACTACAGTGTGGTAGATCCATAATTCATGTGAAGTTCTGAAACATAATATATGACTTACAATGTTGTCTTACACCAAAGAATGTCATATTATAATGTTAATCAAGTTAAAATTTGTGTTATCATGGTTGCTATAATATCAAATCACTTAATTATATCAATATCTTATGTGAACTAACGACAATATTAATCAATATATTATGCTTCTATGAACCAAATTGAAAGATATATTTACCAAACCAAAAAATACCAAAATTTTTTTTCTAGATCATTTAAATTGAACATTAAATCGTATGATATTAACTAAATTGATTGGCTTATTGAATGGTGAACTTCTCTAGTTGATATGACTAAAAAAAAATATAAATGTTAATTTCAACATAAGTCTAGATTTAATCCTAATGGGATAATTGAACCATTTGGTTTCAATTTAAAGAAACGTGTATCATGTGTAAATATTTTTTCTGATTTTAATATATTTAGTTTTTAATTTAAAAAACAATATTATAATACATCATGTTTGGTGTACCAATTTCTCTAAACCAATTGAGATTTTTTTATTATTTATTCTACAATATAAAAGGGTTATGTGGGCATGCGGCATTTAGTCTAGTGGCAAGTGATAAATCTACTAAAAACAGGCGTACTTGCATATTTAGGGATTGAGTTTCACTGCCTATATTATATAGGAACTTGGCAATGAGTCGATCAGTTATAGCCTAATGTTGACAAAAAAAGGTTGTGTAGGCTCCAATATCATTAAAAAAAAATTAAGAGGAGTGTTTGTGATTCAATAAGAGTAACCTAGTTTTCATCTCTTTATATAAGAATAGTTGTGATTTTATCCGGTCAGAGTAGATAACAGCGGCTCAAATATGTGTTGGTCCATATGTTCGGTATGGTAAACCAACAACAAACCGATGAAATTGAAGTAGATGTGCAATCGAATCTTACACTTTTTAATACAGGTGCAATTAGGTTTCATCTTTGATTTTGTGTGGAAATAAATAGAAAGTCATAATTTGGGTTTATATGTTGTTATATGAAAGATTCGAGGGAAAATAGATTATCAATCCTTTAAACTATCAAATATTTTTATTTCCATGACAATGAAAATATTTCCATGGGTCGAACTCTTCTTTGGTGTCAAAGTAATAGCTATGAATAGTCATCGACTCCCCGGAAAGGTTAAAAGAATGGGACCTATTCTGGGACATACAATGCATTACAGACGTATAATTCCAGAATTGCTAGTAATCGCCGGTCAGCCATACGACGGTAAATTCGTTCCCGAGCCTTGTACACACTGCCCATCATACTATGGGAACTGGCCATGCCTTTTTAAACCTTCAATGTGGCTTCTAATTTTTATTTCAAACACGGAAAATTTGAAGTGAAAATTAGAAGTCCCATTAAAGTTTAAAGTGGAAATATTGTCACTTGAAATAAAACCTTTTTAAGGTTCAATAGGTATTTTGAAAGTATTTTATGGGATATTTCTTTTAATTATATCATAGAATACTGAGGTTTTTCCTGTCGTTGACTAGAAAAAATAATATGGCCAATGAATAGTATAAGAATAGATTCACATTTAAAACCCCATTAGGCAAATTAAAGAATGGTTGTTTATATGTTTAGAAAATTCATTAAAATATGAATGCTGATAAAACATATCAAAGAAAATGTTATGAAACGTGTCATACATATGTCACAAAGATAAGAGACCAAGAACACATATATTTGTCCCTCGTCACTCACTACTATATATATATAACATTTATGTAATAGTTATAAACTAACCAAAATTAAATAAAATAAATCTTTATTTTGATATTTATTTATTTTATCTCCATCCAAATATATCACCGGACAAATCTGATTCTATTCTACCGATTTTAATTTTTATTTATATTTAGTTTTGTAACACGTTATTAACATAATTGTTTCTAGATCGACATAAGTTTAAATTTATATAATAGTTATATTGTACCCTCAAAATATGTAACTCGGTTCCCATAAATATAAATCAAATATTTAGATATAAATTTATATGTTGTTATAATGCTCATTTAGATTTGATTTATACATATATATATATATATACTATTAAAATTTAATTTATATACTTTTATAATACTTAATTTTATTCAATTTATATGCTGTTATAATAATCGGCATGCCATATGAGTAAAGATTCATTCTCCATACCTAAATATTAATAACAGAATGAATAGGTAATGCTTTTTTCTGAACCAGTCGGTCGACGTGTCGTATGGATGATTTGTTTCCCATAGCTATATATTATTTTAAGTTTTATAGATGGTACCTTCTCCGAATTGATTGGTGTAGTAGAGAGTATGTCTCCATCACTTATTTTCTAAATGTCAAAAAGACATTTATGAAAACGTATTTGAGGAAAGATAAATTATAATTTTTCAGAAGATAATACATTTTAAATCATTGCTAGGTCGTTATTATTGAGAACAATGCTCTAAATTTCAAAATCGGGTCATGAAATTTTGCATGTTGTGGCAAAAATTCATATATATCCGTGTAAATGTTTCATCAAGAGTTACTATTCTAGAAGAACAAAATGATGGAAAAATGATAAATGAAACTAAGGTCCAATTAAAAAGAGAGAGACTAATGAGATCAAAGAATAAAAATCCTCAAAAAGAAAAGAAAATTGGGAGAATTGAATAAAAGCGGTCCAAAAAACCACATACTGGAAAAATCTTGAAGATGATGATAATGTTGAAAAACATGAGATTTCAATCAATTACACACAAAATTGGAAAAATATGAGTTATAAATGAGATAGAAGACAATGATGAAATTTTCTCATTCTCTATATCAAACGAAATCTATATGAAAGTGATGCTCCATTTTCAAGGTCCATATTGGAATGTCAGTAAAGATATGATTGTGAAAAACGGAAAATAACCATGAAAACTTAGTTAAACTCCCTTAAAAAAGATTGTTTTTGACCCATTATCACAACACCATAGCATGTAAATCACATTCGGTAAAAATGGATTTTTGTTCATAAATGAAATGTGAAAATAAGGTGAAAGTGTATAAATCATGACTTGTTCCCCCAAAGATTTTCTCATAGACAGAGATTTGATTATAAGCAAACATATTCCCTTATAATAGATGCAATTATCTTCTGATTTTTGATGAGTCTAGTGGCAGCGGGAAATCTTGAAATGCATCCAATGTTTGTGACAACATTATAAATATGGATCACTTTATAATGATATATACATGAGAATTCTAAAAGAATTGAAAATGCCTAAAAACATTATGCTCAAAACCTAAAGAAATATGTACGGTCCAATTACAACTATTATTTTACGAATTAAAAAAAATCTAGACGTGTGTGGTATAATCGCTTAAGTGAATATTTGTTGAATAAATGATATACTAACAATGCGTTATGTTCTTGCATATTTAAGAAATATTTATCACGAGTTGTGATCATTATTGTACATATTGATGACCTGAATATAATTGAAACTCAAAATGAGTTTAGTGATGCAAGAGCTCATATGAATGAAGTAGCAAAGGCCAACTATATCTGATCTAATGGATCAGAATTTTTATAGATATTTTTTTAAGATCTCCAAATTCTAAAAATATTTGGTGGAAACTCCAGAACATATACCTTCAGGTATTAAGTACTCTGTTTGGTCAACTAAGAATAAAAATTCCAAAGAGAATGAATTATTTGAAAAATATTATAAAACTTCATTCGGGTGTGCATCATACTTATGTAGGTGTAATTTAATCACATTTTGTGATCAACTGAATTATTGAAGATCATACGCATGATCATCTTAGACACTCATGCATCACCCAAGAACTCGTAAACAATCTCCAAGTAGAGAAATTTCACAACAAAATGATTTGATATATAATGCATACCCAAAATGGGTTATTGGGAATGTATTGGTTCTGAAGTAGGATTCAATTCGAGATGGATTGACATGAAATGCCATCATCTCAAGGGGGAGATTTAAAGAGATTTAAAGAGTCACCAAAGTCATTTGAATGAATTCAAGGTGATATTTGTGGATTTATATATCCACCACATGGACCGTACTGCAAATGGTTGCATGTTTGTGTTTTATCATTTTGAAAAATAGAATTTTTTGAGATTTCTAACTTATAATTAAGAGAGGAGCTCCCTTGTTATCTGATTAACATACTTAGATTAGACAATACTGATTAGTATAGTTAGATTAAACATTATTAGTAATTTCATATTTCAAGTATTCAATATTTATCGAATGATAACAAGAAGTAAAGTTCAGCATCATATTGCTCACAAAATGATTTGACAAAAGATCATTAGAGGTTAGTAATGGATTGCAATACCATTGATCAAGAGATCAAATATTCCAAACCTTGTTTGGGGACATGTCATGTTGCATGTAAAAGCACTTATTAGATAAGACCAAGTGCGTAACAAAGAATAGTCTCCATTACAATTATAAATTTGGTTACGAACCAAATATTTCTCATCTAAGAATTTTTTTGATGTGTGGTGATGTGACTTTGCACAACCACAACATAAAAGGATGAAACACCATAAATGTTGGAGAGAAAATAAACATATAGGTTAGGATATTGATCCTCCTACAAAAGTCTAAACTAGAAGTTTGACAAATTATGCATTTGCAATGTACTGCAAATCAACTTCCCAATTTATTTGCAGATACTAATACAATAATTAATTTATACATCTCCGCTGCAAATGTTCCTGCTAGAAATGAAAAACCACAAGGATGTGAAATAGTAGATGATACATAAGAGTCTAAATAGCGCTTAGAGCATGGTAAACCTATGGGTCTAAGGCTAAGAATCCTAGAAAGCGGGGAGAAACTAAAACCATAGTATACCCAAAATAGCAAAAGGTATTTTGGAAGAGCACTTGATATGCAATATGTGATTCTAAACATTTGAAGGGGAGTCTATGTTGGACAATTTTTCCCTTTCTTTGGTTTTTTCCAATGGGTCTTTTCAGAAAAGATTTCTAACGAGGCAACACAAGACAACAAAAAGATATCAAAGATTATGTTTATAAGATTGAATCTAGCTCACAAGATGTGTAAGTGCAATTATCATCATTCCAAGGGGAGTTCTCGTTGTTGTAATCTTTTCCTTCCTATAATTTTTCTCACTGGGTTTTCCAAGGAATGGTTTTGAACAATGCAACACAAGATAACAAAAAATATAAAAGATTATGTCTATAAGATTGAAACACCCTCAAGATTTGTACAATATAATCCTCATCATTCCAGGGGGAGTTTATTTTGTTGTATTCTTTTTCCCTTCCTTTAGTTTTTCCTGCTGGGTTTTCCAAGAAAGGTTTTAACAAGACAACGAATGACGATAAAGATATTGGATTAAGGTATGTATGTCTAATCAACAACCAATGTTGAAGAAAGTATTTTCATCACATTAGACTACACCATTAATGAGATGTGTAAAGAGTGATCTCCATCATTCAGAGGGGAGCTTTCGTCGTTGTACTCGTTTCTCTTTTGATGGTTTTCCCATTAAGTTTTCTAACAAAGGCTTTTAACGAGGTGACAAGAAACGATAAATATATGACACAAGAATCAGTAGTGTAGATGGTATCCGAGGGGGTGTTATAAAATGTGTCATACACATGTCTCAATGATAAGACACCAAGAATACATATACTTTGTCCCACATCGATCACATTAGTATTAGGTAATCCCTCATTACTACTATATATATGACCCTTATGTAATAGTTATAAATTCATACCAAAATCAAATAAAGTAAAGCTTTATTCTGATATTTTTCTATTATATCTCTATCCAAATATCTCACCTGTCAAATCAGGTTCTATCGTACCAATTTTAGTCTTTATTTATCTTTAGTTTTATAACTGAAAAAACATTTACTATGTAAACACATGTATAAATTTGCGTATTCCGGTACTCGGAGTCAATCAAGTAAATTTTTTGCTTTTTGGGTTTTTCAGGAATACTTAATATAAAATATGTTCTGGTATTTTAAAATTTTGGATTGAGATTGAGTTTGGTTCTTAATAAATATCTTATTTTGGGCCAGGTTCAGTTCATGTCAAGTATTCAAAGTTTTAATTAATTTTTTTTATCCAAACTTCAACAAAACAAAAATAATTATTAAAAATTATAGTTAATATATTTAGATTTATAATTATTATTTCAATTTTTAGGTATTAAAGTTTATATGTAAATAATTATTTTTAAATATATAATAGTATTTTAGGAGTTCTTTCAGGTTTTAGTTCTTACTTGATTAGATATGGGTACTTGTTCTTATCCGATCAGATATGGGTATCAATTTTTACCTGATCGGACCGGGTACTTCAACTCCCATGATCTTAAACCCGTTCATATATTCTTTTGACTTTATTTTATTATTTGGTTGAGTTCATCTTATTTAGTATTGGATTTGGTTTGGCTTTCAGATCTATTCAAATAAAAATTAAGAATAAATATCTCTAAGGAGTACAATATCATTCCTATCCGCAACAAAAAATGAAAAAAGTCATTCAAGAATATAAGGTAAAGCATGAAAACCAAGCGATAAAGTAAACGCATAGTTTGATAACTCATCTGCAAGACGGTTAGTCTCCCTATACACGTGTGAAAAATAGACTATCCAGTCCCTCGTAAAAAATTCATGGTACAGGCGTACCAAAAAGGATAAAGGATGAGTTTCCTTAATCCCTGTCGTAAAAGAACCCACCACAATCTCAGAGTCTACCTCAAACTCCATTCTTCAAACCTTTTTTTCGCAAGCCATATAAAGACCATAGTAGACTCCCCATAATCCCGCAAGAAGAGCCGTGTATATTCCAATATTAAGCGCAAACCCATCACACACCATTGCCCCTCACAGTCACAGAGTACACCTCCTATGGTGACAAGTCCTAGATTCTCTCTTGAGGCTCCATCTGTATTTACTTTCCACCATTGAGCCATCGGGTATTTCCAAGATATTAATCGTGGTACTCTACCTCTGGTACCAACCTTACGATTTGGTTTCTCATGTGCTAATGAAGTTTCACGTCCTAGATATTTGATGAAATAGATCCAGTCATGGCATTTAAAATCTAAAGCAAAGACATATCCACAATGCCATTTCCACTCGCACCAAGTATTCAAACCAAAGAGAGTAGACAAACAACTTCCTGGTGTTGTGCTCATTCAAGTTGAAGTAGAGCCACTCAAACAAAGTCATATCATAGAAAACATCACTCTAAGGTGCAGGTAGTAAACGATCCCAAACACAAGGGATGACTGAACAGTCCCTCAAAATGTGTAAAATTGATTCATCAACAGTCTTACAAACTGGACACGTCTTAGTGGGCAAAAGGTGACGGCAAAATCTCTCAGCATTTATTATTATGCACTGGCAGTGCCACTAACCAGAGAAAACAACGTACACACTCTATCACTAGAGCTTGCCAAATACAATGAAAAACCTAGGACATATTCAGTTGCGGTACCGAATTTTGTATAAGCCACCGATAAGCAGATTGGACCATGAGGTTACCATTATAAGTCTCAGACCATGCCAATCGATCTGAAGCTCCTGTAAATTTGTCTAAGAAAAGTGTTGTGATCTTAAGAGGAGAGTTCTCATCCACATAAGGTACAATACCATTCAGCTGCCAACCCAATATATCATCCCAAAGTTCACAAACCCTCCGATCAAGATCTTAGGCCGGTAGCATATTCAGAGCTGGGTCAGTGTCAATTAACGGAGCCTCATTGAGCCAACGATCTAACCAAAAATGTACATTCTGTTCATCTCCCAAAACCCACCGAAAGTTAGGTAGAATCACATCACGCATACCTAAGAGAACACTCTTCCAAGTCACTCACATATTGCCTTTGCTCCTCGTCCATTGTAAATCATGAACTAGACCAACCTTATATTTAGAAGCGACACATTTTTGTAACAAGTGCCATCCTAACTTGGCAACCAAGGACTTATTCATATCCTTAGGTCGTCGACTTCCTAAACCCCTATAGTCACGCGGAGAGCAAACTACATCCCAAGACACAAGGTGTTGCTTTTGATTATCTAAACTATCACCCCATACAACCTAGGAACATAGATCGAGCTCATGTACCGGGGGTGTCAATACCGATTTGGTCAAAGTAATACAACTCGCAAAGCTCAAACAATGCCTCTTCTAACTTGCAAGTCGTGATGAAGCTTTTGCAAGAACCTCATTAGAAGTATCCTTGTTGATTTCTTTCTGTAAGATGGAAATAACCAAATATTTCCCTAACTCATGTGTTACTTGAATTCCACTACTCCGACTTATCACCTAAGCCAAATCATGAGATATAGTCGAAAAGAAAAATATTTTTGATATGGCTAAACTCACTTTTTGCCCTGAAGAAGAACAAAATCTTTCCAAAACGTCTCAAACTACAGTTATCTGAGCTCCCGACGCTTACGTAAAAAGAATTAAATCATCGGTGAATAAATATGAGAGAGAAAAGGGCCTGCTCTAGACAAGCGTATTGGTTTTCACCTTTTCCCAATGATTGATGTCTCAATCAAGTGGTACAACCACTCAACACAAAGCACAAAGAGATAAGGTGATAAAGGTCACCTTGACGGATTCCCCGACATGGTTGAAACTCGTCTATTTTCTCCCCATTCTAGATTAATCTCATCGATGGACCTGTAACAAAGTTCATAATCCATCTTATCTAAGGACTTGAGAAATTCGCTGCTTGTTTCTTAGAATGAACAACCTTCTATACCACTACAATGTTGTCCATATTCAACCTACCAGGGCTGAAGCTAGCATGTGCCGGACCAATAAGCTTTGGGATGATCCTGTTCATTCTCGTGACCATTGCTTTAGTAATAGTCTTAAATAGAACATTACATAAGCTGATTGGATGGAATTGCTCATTGGATTTTGGTTTTAAGACTTTCCCAATAAGGACCAGAATCACATCATTTATACCTGCTGGTAATACCCAATTTTAGAAGAAACAAAAAGAAAAAACGATAACCAACAGACCCACAGTTTCCCAACAGTTCTGGTAGAACACCGGTTGAAAGCCGTCAAGACCAGGAGTCTTAAATTTAGCCATGCTACATACTACATTCTTGATTTCACTGTAGAGAAATGCTTATCCAAGACTATGTTATCTTTTCGAGATAACGCTGTAATTCTCGATCTTGGAAGAGTTGCAACATTAGGGGGGACATCTAAAAGAGAATATAAGTTCTTATAGAACAGAATCACAATTGTTCTAGTTGGCTCTAATCCTCTATCCAAGAGCCATCTTCATTTTAGATCATATCAATACGGTTATATTTCTGGCGAATAACTATCGATGTATGAAAGTATCTTGTATTTCTATCACCAAGAGAAACCTACTTCTCTCTTGACTTCTGAAACCAAAGGATTTCTTCTTGCTCAAGCTTCAAATTTGATCAACAGGTATGTTTCTTCTTCAAGTAATTCATCCGTGGGAGAGGTAACTAGAGAAATTTGGACACACTCAATCTTCTTAGATAAAGGCTCCTTGCGTCTCTGAATATGACCAAACACTTCTCTATTCCACTTTTTCAGTGTACCTTGCAACATGCGTAACGCTTACAGCGTGCTCAAATCATTACGCTAAGAGGCTTAGAGTAACTACTTGAAACTTTCATGTTGTAACCTTGCCGCTTTAAACCTAAACGGTTGTTTATTCGGGTTACACGGAATAACCAGGCACAACTGTAGGTATAAGGGCAAGAGATCTAAAGATAAAAACGGGAGATGCAACATATCGGCCTCATTATACTGTAGCCTAGGTTGAGGACAGCACATAATGCTATCCAACCATTTGACCACAAAATTACTCGCAAATCTACCTCTTTTCTATGTATACGGGCTGCCATGGTATCCCATATCAATCAGAGAGTGATGTTGAATCCAATCACTGACCGCAATGAATCAGAAAACAAGCTATAATTTCCGCTTTTTCCTCATCCACACGCACAATCGTATTGAAATCATCCCCTATCAACAATGATTCATCTACAAAGTCAATAACATTACTTAATTCTTCCCACAAACCCAACAATCGAGTTGCCGATGGAACTGCATACACTGGCACTTAAAAATTGGACCCAAATAGGTACCAATTCAAGCATAGATTAACTGGTCAGAGCTTTCAATAACGTCCACCGTACCAATATTAGAACGCCAAAGAAGTCACAAACCACCACTCTGACCAAGGCATCAACACGAACTAAATGATCAAATCTCAATCCTTAACATATGAACCAAGTTCTATCACCATCAGCATGAGTCTCAAACAAAGTTAGAATATCAACTTTAAGCTTCTTTAAAATGTAGTGGATCGATCTTTGGAAGTTGGGTTTATTTGCTCCTTGGCAATTCCAAAAAATACAATTCATGATCATAAATAAATTAGAGCAACAAAGGATTCCCAGGGAGAAACATTATGCTTTCATCGAGTCCATGCCACTATCACGTGTCTCGCATATCTAATTCACATTTTGAGGCAAATATCCATTTCGAGGTAACTATGTACTCGACATGACCATGTTATCAGGTTGTATTGGTTGTGAAGTCAAAGAAGAAGTTTCAAAACTTTCCATAATGGATGAACGTAAAACATTCGTTTGTTCCTTCTATCCATTCTGACAAGAAGATTGATCCTTCTTCAAACCCGCGACCGACGTAGAAGATAAATTTTCAGCTGCATAACTACCTCCAACTCGACCAGCCTCCACACTTTCAATACGTAACCATTTTCCAGCGGAGGATAACTCCACTTCACCTCACAGAGCACCAAAAATCAAACCTCTTGTAGGTCGAGATTGCTTCTTTCTCACTCTACTTCCAACATACGCCTTACCCCCATAGATTTATTTCCCACCTTTAAACTCGGCTGTATCTTTGATGAAGATACATTATTCTGGGCAGCAGCATATGAGCCCTTACTCGCAAAAACCATACTCTGATTCGGGGCCGCCACTAGGACATTACGATTTGGCATAATTTTCCTTATGTTCTCTTTATCTCCGTTTATTTCCCTAGCTTTTTATCCTCCTCAATTCCAGAGCCGAGTGCTAAACTAGCAAAACTATTTATCAAGGTGGACGCTTCTTGATTCTTTTGAGTAGAGATATCCTTCAAAAATTGTGTATGGGCTCCTCGAGATCCTCCCTCAGAGACAATAACTCCTCTTGATCCCTCACCATGAAGCCTACCCAATCTCTTCATGAGAGTAAAATCATCTGAAGTCACTGGGTGTTCCTCATATTGTATTGCAACCGGTTGAGAGGTCTCTACCTCCATAGTCCTTTTCTCAAAATGCGAGCATGTTTGTATTGAATGTCGATATATGCCACAGCTCGAGCATAATTTAGGTAACCCCTCGTACGATAAGTAATATCTCTCTTAGTTAACTTGAATCAAACCTTTCAGTGACTTCCTTAGATTGACTTTGATGCATACATGAGCGAACCTCGCACCCAAAGCATTCGATATGTTTTGATCAACGCGCAATGGTTTTCGTAACCCACTAGCGATCCCCAACAGCACACACTCATTATACATGCTTACCGAAAGTTGAACAATACGCGCCCATACCAGTGTGGTAGTAATCACACTATACAACGGGTCAAAGTTTGCATCTTATGCTTTCAGAAGTAGATAACTACCAAAGACTTTCCAGAGTACTAGTAAGGGCAAATAGGAAATCATCATGAGAACTAAACTTCACCAAAAAATGTTGTCTTGGAAGGTCAATCAGTGATATAGAACCCATTGTAGACCATAGTTCATAAAACTTTTTATAAAGATTCATCATGTTCACGCTTCTACCAAGCACCTTAACTACCATACAGGTTTGCCAGCGCAAATTCACTTGATCCAATACTTACAGATGAGTTTTCACCACAGCCTTCCCATCTTCACCATTATAATCAACGTGTAACCTAGATGCCACAAAATCCATCTTCAATCGAGAGTATGATAAGCAAGAAACCCTGATGTTCGAGTCAATGACCGATGTCGCCCATGACCTTGACCCATCCGGCGGAACTCCTCTTCCTACACCTCCAACATCGTTGCATCGCGATCGCCAATATCATCGCCCATAACCCTAATTTTTGTGTAGTTAAAGATAGCAGTCATTTACACTTGATTATGAATTTTGATTTTAAAAATGATAAATCAATTAATTATGACGTATGTTCTTTTGAATTGTCTTTGATTCTCTTCTTGAACTCTCCCATCCACATTCCATCTCTTGTCGGACGATGCTCCCAAACTTTACAACAACTCGTTTGTGAAATTCTAATTAAAGTTTAAATCAAAATCAAACAGCCCTGGTCTACATATATCTTCGAACTAAATTCCAATATTGATATCAAATTCACAACACTAACAATTTGACCCTACATTGTTAACCAAAGAAGAGGACAAGAGGACTTTACAAGACGATTATTAATTGAAATTATTTCAATGAATGTAAATAACTACTCCCTCTCTGTTTAGTTTTAGTTGATGTTTTAGAAAAAAAAAATGTTTTTTTAGTTGATGATTTCAGATTTTTATGTAAAAAATTAATGTTATTTAAGTGTTTTTGACTATTTGAATTATGTAAATTGTTTTGTGATCGGTTAAATTTTTTAAGAAATTATGATAAAATAAAAAATTAATTTTTTCTAAATTTATGTTTAAAACTTAAAACATAAACTCTAAAAACAAAGGGAGTATCTACCATAGAAACTAAAATGTGAATTCAAAGTTCAAACAAAACTATTTAACTAAGGATTTTAACTCACTTTTTGACTGGTTACACCAATTTTTTTTTTGATAATTGGTTACACCAATTTTAAACAAATACATATCAATTTTGATAATGCATCATTTACTACACAAATTTTATGCTTTCTATGATAACATACAGAAACTTTATATTGTTTCATATGAGGGTTCATATGACATATCCAAACTAATGTCAGAATATGTTAATCGTATATCAAAATTTGTAATCGCATACGTTGAATCTGGTCAAAATATAGTTATATATATATATATATATAAAATGATAATATTTATATGCAGTTGTATTTATAAAAATATCTAAAATTATTATTACAAATCCTAATACATTAATCAATTTGAGTCAAAATAACTAAAAATACTAAAAACTTATATTTAAGTAATTTGTGTTATTTTTAAAATACTTTCTTTTATTTTGAAAAAACAAATAAAGAAATACATGAACCTCAACGGAATCCAACCTAAATTTTTCTTTAATAAATTACCAAGTACAAACTTTAGCAAACTAAATATGACACTAAATATATTTGAATATGACTTCTATCAATGAATCAAAAACCCCAAATAGCCCGACTTGATCGGGTTTGGATATCTGAATACTTAGGATAGCTTTGGGCATATGGATACTATGATCTGATAAGTTTGAATCTTTCGTGTTTTGGATTTCTTTTTATAAAACCTATTTAGATAATTTTATTTTTCGAGTCAGGATGGGTTCAGTAAAATTAATATGAGTTTGACAATTTATTAAAAATCTTTTTTCGAGTCGGATTCAATTCGGATTCTTGTAGGATTTATGTACTTAGTTTTATGATAACTAAAAGTTTATATAAATAATTATTTCTAATTATATAATTGTATTTTAGGTATTTATTTGGGTTTTGGTTCTATGCGAATTCGGATATTAATTTTTGATAGTAACCATACAATTTGATTTTGTGAGTAATATTATCTTTTGTATGATTTTGGTTTTGGAAAAGTGTTAACCGGAGTAAATGCCGGCAGTAGCGTTGATATCCAATTGACCAAAAATTATATGGTTATGTTTCGAATGTCAGCTTGGTTATGTTTTATGAGATAACTTTTACTTTCTCTGTTTTCTTATACTTGATATTTTAAAATTTTAACACAAATTAAGAAAAATTAATATTTTTGTTTTATCACAATTTCCAAAAATTTTTAACCAATTACATATCAATCTGTAAAATTTAAACAATCAAAAATATTAAAAATACATTAAATTTTGTATAGAAAATAGAAAACATCAACTAAAAAGAAACAAATTTTTTTTCTAAAACATCAACTAAAATTAAACGGAGGGAGTAGTATTTATTAAAGCGGAGACACTTTTATTTTGACCGTATTATAAACTATAGGATAAAATTAATATATAGTTCATAACTACCCTTAAAATAGATTTAAGGCGGATTTCATTATAATATTTTATATAAAAATTCAAGACTAGTAAGGATTTAATAGAGAAAACTAAAAAATCTAAAACTAATAAAAATAACAAGTACAAATTTGGTTTTTGATGTGATTCTCTTTTGGTTTGAATTTGGTTTTCCTGGTATATAAGTTTAAGATATATATTTGGTAGTTTATCGGACTCAGTTCCTCAAATTCGGTATTTTAGATTTTTATATTTAAGACTTATTCATGTATTTTTCAGATATAGTTTGGTTCGATATAGATCGAGTTAGGGTCATGTATTTTTATATAAAAATTTAAAATATGAAAATAATAGATAAACTCTAGAAACTAAAATTTGGCTCATGATTTGATTCTAATTCGAGTTTGAGTTTGGGTTTTTGGGTATATAGAATTTAATACTCATTTATGTATTTTGTCGGGTTAAACTCATCAATTTTGGAACGATTTTGGTTTGAATTTCAGACCTCTAAAACAACATATCAAAAACAATATCCAAAATAGCAACACAGATCTAATAACCTAAATGAACACAGTTTAAAAACAATCAATACAATCAAATCTTGCGTTATATATGATAGGTACAATCATAATTTGGGTATAAAATAACATTTATTCTTACGTAAATTTATGTGCTTATTTAAAGTTGGTGTAGTTAAGGAATTTTTTTTCTATAATATATTTTATTAATTCATAGTCATACATTACAGCTTGTCTTAAATAATCAGAACATAAAATATAAGTTCCACTCATGTTGAGTGTGAGACCAAAACTTTTACTTTTGAGAATTCAATTTATTGGCCCATAAGTCCAATAAGAGAAGAATATGAGTTTGAACTTAAAGAGAAAATATGATGAGGCAAATAAGAAAAATTTAAGTCATCTCAATCTTATATCTAATCTTAGTCATATCTCTTCTATTCCCACTTATTTCTACCCTGCCTCTGCCTCTGTTTCTTTTCCTTCAAGAAAGTTCCAACCTTGAATCCTTAAACACCATCTTTGTCGCCGGAATTTGTAGAGTCAAACACCAAAACTTCAAATTGGTAAGGTAACTAGCCTGGATAGCTATCTTTCCGGGGCTATAATTCTTTGGTCACTGATCCTCTTATCGTGGTTTTTGTAGGGTTGGAAAACTATCTCTCTCAAGATTCTGTAGCTGCAAACCGTTTGTCGATCGGAGCTATATTGAGTTAAGGGGTCAAAACTAATTTCTGTTTCAGAAAGAAAATATGTATGTTTGGCTTACTTTCGGGGTTCATAACTATTCGATCACAAATCATTTGATCGTGATCTTTATATGTTAGAAAGATCTTGCTCTTAAGAATTAATTGCCAAAAGCGGAATACCAATCCAAGTCATATTAAGGAAGATACAGCATGTATAATGTATGACATTGAGTTAGTCTTTGTTTCCATACATGAAAGAAATTATGGGTTTTGTTCTAAAATATATGTTCGACTTGGCATCTCTAGGGTCGTTGTCTGTCAACATCTGATCAAGAAGAGCTAGGTATTTGTTAGCTTTGGATAGAGTACACATCCAGAAAGCCAATGGGGCCGTCAGACCTTCGAATCTAGGTAAGATCTGATCTGTCAACGCATAGCTTGTTCTGCAAGAATTATCTATGTTGATGTTTGATGAGCCCTAATTTTTTCTTTTTGCTTGCTCGTGAAGGTATTTGTAATGAGTGTTGTTTAGGCTTGTTCTGCGGGATTTTCCAGTCAGTCACTGGCCATTTAAAGTGAAGTTTGGGATCTGTTCAATTTAGACATATGATTGCTGCTTGTTAGAATATTATAAAATTATAAATGCAATTTCAATTTTCTAATTTATGCTTCTCAGGTTAATTAGTTTAGAGTTAGACATATAATTGCTCCTTGTTAGAATATTATAAAATTATATATATATATATATATATATATTAGTACGTTTCATGAGTGTTGAATGATAATAATTAATATATAAGTTGTTATGAAATATATATTGGTTGTTTGATATCTTTGAAATATGTATATTTAGTGTGTTAATTGGAAAGAATAAACAAAGAAAGTGATTGAAATATGTGAAAGAAAAGAGTCTATGGAAGAATCACATATACTAGACGTTGTCTTCCATATAAACCTCTTAAAGTTGGAATATGAAAAGATCAAATCTACTAGACGTTGTCTTCCACAGAAATGAGTGTATAGAAGATTCGGAACTATTGGATGTTGTCTTCCATATGAAAGAGTCTCAGAAAGGATCAAAGCTACTGGTCATTACCTTCCTTATGAAATAGACTACTGAACTGGAGTTGACCGACGGGTTTACTACAACGCATAAACCACTGACGAGCAAGGGAAAATCAAGGTACTGGCCATGGTCTCCCAACGAAAAGAAGTTTTGAAGCGATCAAAGAGAAGATGGTTGAACCAGTGATTGTGTGTGAATATTCTTGCTAGACAAGTAGATTCTTTGGGTATTATAGGTTGTCATAAAAAGATAGGCTATATGAGTGTTTGTTTGATTCTATGCTTTTGAATAGATGTTGTGTGGATCAGGATGGTCTCATTGTATTTCAGTGGACATAGATAATCTTCTCACTGAGTAATTTATTATTCACCTCTCTTTATTTTCCTTTTTCCAGGAAGTTTGAACCAGATTTTTGGTGTCGATCGATTTTACAGAATAGATATTTTTGGCAAGATCAAAGATTAACACCTTGTCTCTTGAGATCGAGAGCGGGATGTTACATTGAGTTCTATCCACTACGCATTTTGATCAAATATTAGCACAGTGATTTTGTGCTCGACGCACATATCGGAACTGTGAAGCTTCATAACTTGCACATCAATAACAAATTGTTTGTGCATAAGGAAGTCACCACAAATTAGTGATTGAGCCATGGATGACTTTATTGATTGTCAAGTGATCTCCTTCAAAGATGGCCCGCTTATATCCCAAAACCCATATTGTTGCATAGCCCATATCAAAACCAAAAATTTACTTTCTTCTACAGTGTATTAACCTTCAAATTTATCCATTCCACAACTAAAAAAGCAACTATTGTGATCCCGCACAATCCAACCTATATCGGAGATTGCATCATTTGAATGATGCAATACATCATGGTTACACTTAACATATCCCTCATGTGGTTTTTACCATTGCTTGGGTGAAGTTTGTTGTGTCAAAACATCAGGAGAACGATGATCTATATGAGTAGCAGTCATATGTATCTTCACATTCAACCTTTCTTTTACATCCTTGTCCGCTCGATTTATGGTCTCAGTAATAAAAAGTGATAGTCGATTACAGACCAAGTCATTTTGGCTTTTCTAGATGTGTCACATATTGTAGGAGTCGATTATATTTTGAGAGATGACAATTGGTATGTAGACCAAACAAGTATTCCATCTTAGCCAATAAACAAACAACAGGCGTAATAACAACATTTGTAGGAATATTGGAGCCTTGCCAAATAGCCATTGCATAGGGGCAATTAAACAACATATGCTCAATTGTTTCCACATCTTGACAGCATTAAACACCAATTGTTGGACTTGTAATGTTACGAGATCTTAATACATCACATACCACCAAAATATTAGAACATACTTCATAAACAAAATATTGCAGTTTTGGGGCAATGGATAATGTGCATAGTTTGGATGTCAACTGTGAGGTGTGATGAAGAGGAGGTAGTACAATCAGATTGTAATGCTAAATGATATCCTGATCGAATAGTATAGAGACCAGAAGGTGTAAAATTCCATATATAATCATCACAAATTTTAGCAATGGAATAAAAAATATCATGATGAAGGAATGATCTTCAGGAGCATGACAGTTTTGTGTGTGACCATTGCTATGTACCATCTTAAGGGAATAAGTATGGACCGATACATGAGGAACATAAGGAGGTAACAACTTGGGTGGACGTGGAGGGTTGGTCTGTCACTATCAGCAATACCAATTCGATAATGTAGGCCTTTGTTGAGGAGAGTTCAACCAAAACAAAGTGATTTGCATCCATATGAAGGTTGGTTTACACTTGATGCCGTCAAGAGAGTCCTGTTTTTAGAATAGCGAGATTGGAGTAAACGATAAAGTAGACAATCAGGCTTTTGTAGAAGGCTCCAAACTTGACCCGCAAGAAGTGCCTGATTGAAAAGTTCCAGCCTCCAAAAACCTAAGCCTCCATCACGTTCTAAATGTGTTAATCGTCGCCAAGACTGACAATATATTTTACAATGAATAGGTTTAGATCCCCACCAAAAGCGACACTTATTAATTGTCGAACGTAACATTTGGGGAAGTTAAAAACAGTTCATTGAATAATCTGGTATAGCTGAGGCCATTGACTTAATAAGTGTTTTTCCCCATATGAGACAGATATCGTGTTTCCTAACCATTTAACTTAGCGGCCACTCACTTTTCAATGGATCATAATATGTCTAACTTGCGGCCAGTGAAATGCTCAGGCAACCCAAGATACTTATTGTCTTCCCCAACATTTGGAATTCCAAGAACTTCCATTATCCTTTATTCTGTATTTTGAAACACCTTTGATCAGAAACTTATTGTCGATTTTTCCATACTTATCAGTTGACCCGGTGCAACTTTATAACGGTTGAAAAATCCTTTCATGTTAGAGCTATTATGCAAATCAGCACATAAAAAGTATAGGAACTCATCTACAAAGAACAAATGTGAGACCGTAGGCCCACCTCTATTAATTGGATACCTTTTATAGTGTCTGGCGTTTGAGCTTTGTGCATTAATTTACTTAAAACATTCAAACAAATAATAAAGAGATATGGTGATAAAGGGTCTCCTTGTCGTAATCCTCGAGATGGGGTGAATTTGCCATTCATATCCCACTATTTAACACTGAAAAAGAGGTTGAATGAAAACACCCAGTGATCCAACGAATCCACATTGTATTAAAACTTTTTGTCAGAGAACGTTCTTAATATAGGACTATTCAAGCATGTTATAAGCCTTACTAACATCAGTCTTGACAGCCATATATGATGTGGAGCAGTGCTAATTCGTTCGCAAAGCATGAAACACTTCATGTGCACTCATCACATTATCTAAAATATAACAACCATGTTGATTAGTTTCGATAAAAATGTTTCATGCTTTGCGAACGAATGCTGCTTGGTATTTGTTGATTAGTTTCGATAAAAATGTTTTCAATCTGTGAACCAATATCTTTGAGATGGTTTTGTATGTGATATTACAGAGACTAATTGTTCTAAATTCCTTCATAGTCTTTGATGAGGCAATTTTTGGTATTAGACATAAGTTCATATAATTCCATTGCGATGGGCATATACCGGTACAATTTATATAGTTTGTATAGTTCCTGGATTTCCAAAGTGACAGCCGTACCAACAATATGCAAATATTAATGATAAAAAACTATTGTAAACCCATTAGTGCTAGGTGCATTAGTGGCTCTGATACTATATATCGTATTACGTATCTCCTCACTGTTGACTTCTCGAGTTAATGTATTATTCATGTGATCAGTTACAACTGATTGACTAACATTGTAAACATCCTCACCACCAAGAACTAAATTCGAAGAGAAAAGTTCAGTGAAGTAGGTAAGCACTTGTTCAATGATAGCTTTATTGTCGTATACGTAAGATTCAGCAGGAATCCATATTCGATTAATCCTATTTTGTATCTTGTGTGTCTTAGTAGCAGCTTGAATATAACGCGTATTCTTGTCTCAATAGGTTAGCCACTATATGTGATTCTTATCTTTCCAATATAACTCTTCATCAGTGTATGCTTAGGAGAAATCTAAACGCAAAGAGGATAAAAGCTACAAAGTTTAGGAAGGATCTTTTGTAGCTTCATCAATAGTTATCAACAAAGTGCGTATCCGATCAGCACAACTATTTGGTCTAGAGTGTTTCCATGATGATATAGACTAACGACAAAACTTTATCATGTCAATCACCGTTGGTGCTATATCGTAGGTATTCATCCACGATGTTGACACAATCTCACAGAATTCAAGAACAAAATTGAAAATTAAAAGAGAATAATTTTCATCCTTTATTCACAACGCAGCATATTTTAATTATTACCAGCCAATGATCAGAACTTGCTCGCTCTAGGTATTCTATTTCTGATGCGGGATATTTTATAAGCCACCTAGTATTAGCTAAAGCTTGATCCAATCACGACTAAATGACATGTTGACCTTGTTTCCCAGCCCAACTAAACATATTTTCGTTAAAAGGAGGATCAAATATTTGACAGTGTCAACCATGGATCTAAAATCATTTAATGACCCAATCTCAGGAATTACACCACCACGATTTTCATCAAGATGAAGGATAATGTTAAAACCACCATAGAGAAGCCAAGGCTCATGTCTTGTCATTGAGATACGTTTTGGCTATTTGTATGACCATACACACAACTCAAATAAAAGCAAGACTCTGTATTATTTATTTGCACATCAACAAGTCTTGGACTCATGGAATAGAAATTTACATACACACACTTATTCTAAAGGAGGGCTAAGCCGCCACTCAGATGTCTGGGAGAGACACACTTTACATAATCATAACCTAGTGGAACAAATACCTCAAGGACTATAACGTCACCGTTTTTTTCTCTCAAGGAGAAAGAGCATGTATGGGGCATGTGTTGCCTTGTTGCTCTTTAGGCGTCGAATTGTCATGATCCCTTCAAACCCTGACAGTTCCAAAAGGCAACCTTCATCCTTCCTTCGGTGGCTTCTGGCCCATCGTACCGTCATTGTAAACGAAACTTGGATCAGCATTATTAGTCTTGGACTCACGACTATCCATTGTGTTGTCAGTATTGAGAAACCAAATCCTCAGAGTTTTAGATTCAGAGAGGCGTCTAACCCTTTTGGTTTGAAATTTATGCGTATCATCCATATCATGTGTCTTGCAGTAATCATAGCACACCAGCCTTTGATAAGGGCCAGAAACAGAGGCATCGGGGCCTGAAGACTTCCCTTTATTGTTATTTGAACTTGCTTCAGCGTTTGACAGATTGGCATCAGTTGTTGAATCAAGAACATCAGTGGCAGAAGAGACATCATCATGATCAGTATGGGCATCAAGATTCTTGCCATCAGTACCCGTACATTGTGGCCAATTAGCGAAATCATGAGACATCAAACCACAACCAGAGCAAAAGTTTCTCAATTTCTCATAGCGAAGCTTGAGAATCTTACATTCCTCACCAAATTTGTAGACTCGTTAAAAACGGAGAGGTTTTCTAGAGTGTCATTCGAGTACATATTCGAGCAGAACAGATCCATTAGTCCCAAAATCTGTTTTGATGAAATGACCAAAGTTGTGTCCAACATGTTCAACCATTAGTTTGGAAAAATATTGTAGAGGGATTCCTCTAATCTGCACCCAAAAGAAAATCCAAACTACGTCTGGTGCTGGTTGATTTGGACGCCATTGTGTCATTGCACACATCCACTCATTAAATGACCACGAGCCTCATCAAATAACAGACTGCAACGCTTCATCATAAGGAAATACGAATTGGATTTGGTTGTTTTCAATGATATGCCCTTGAATATTAGTAGAAGTTCCCAAGAGTCGATGTAGCATATTCATCATTGTTCGAAGGTTTTGGCGACGAGCATTCACTAGTTTGATGAGAAGCGAGAAACAATTTCCCATTGCAGTCGCCACACAATCTTCATTGGAAATCAGTACGTAAAGTCCTCAATCCAAGATCAATTTCTTGCAAATAACGATGTACATTGCCAGACATGATTACAAACCAAACCCTCTGGTTCTTAACGAATAGCCAGAGATACACACATGGATTTATAGATCTAAGGGGATCGACAGTTGTCCTTGAAACAAACACCAGTAACCACCATAACCGACAACAGTTGTTAGAAAAAGAAGAGAGATGACAAAGAAAATCGTAACCGTAAAATCGTCAAAGGATACAAGAGCAGTTTTACTTACTTGACTTTTTATAATTATTATAACATATCCAGGCAAATTACCAGTTTTTACTGCAATTTAACATAACCCTGTGTGATAAAGTTTAAAATTATAGATGGCACCTTATCGTCTTATTGCAATGAAAATAACAATGCTAAGTAGGTAACTAATATAATTAGATTTACTTCTCAAACAATTCTTGCTACATAATAGAACAAGAATTCTGGAAATCTATTCTGGTACAGAAATTTTGAGACTCACAATTTACTTCCCGATATATTTTCATAGTCCTACTAAATTGAGAAATTGTGGTACAAATACATAAAATAAATTGAGAAATTATTTTAAAGTATGTATATAATCAATATAACAAAAATAACAATGTATAAAAGATATACCAATGTTTAATGCACAAAAAACTCAAAATAATATAGTTAAGGTTTGTAATTAAATGACCAACATTGTTTTTTTTTACCAACCATACTAGTATGTCCATATTGAATATTTTGTATTCATTGTAAAATTGTGAAAGTTTAAATCAAATATTATTATGGGTTTGATTTTAAATATTTGAAACATATCTAAAATTTAAATTCGATATACTTTAATATTTTGTTAACGTAAACAGATATCAAATAAAGATTCTTTGAATTTTCGGATCCATTCCTAACATTTTCATTTACCCGTTTGAATATTATTTTGAATCTAAAAAAAAAGTTAGAATTTTGCATTCTCAGAAAATGCAAGAATTTCGTAATAGAAACAAGACGGAACGGGATGGGAGCATCGGCGGACCAACTCATATACATGAAGGTTCAGCTGACACACCAAAAGTTTTGGAAAAATTTTTATGTATAGAAATAATTTGTATAGTTATAAGGAATTAAGCTTACTTCTACTTTTAGTGACACACAATAAATTAAGTCCAACACCTTTATTTAATTAAATAAAATTACAGTCTAGTAAACAGCCCATGTTCCAGTAAACAATCCATGTTCAAATTATCGGAGTCTAAAATTTTGGAAAAAATCTTTTTTTCTTATATATATTATAATATTAAGAAACTCAATATTATTTTATCTAATAACTAATAAAATTAATTAGTCTAATTACTAATTCTTTTTGAATAATGATTAACGTAATTTATTTACACAACCACCTCTTCTTTATTCTATAATTAGGATTATATCTATGTTATAACGCAAGATAATATTGTTTTGATTGTTTTTTAAAACCATGATCATTTAATTGTTAGACCCGTGTTATTATTTTCAAATATTGTTTTCGAAATATTGTTTTTGAGGTCCAAAATCCGAACCAAAATTATCCGAAATAGAGGAACCGAACCTAAAAAAAATACTCAAATGGATTGTATATCTATGTATCCAAAAATCCAAACTCGAACGCGAATCCGAACTAGATCAAGAACCAAATTTTAGTTTTTTCGAGTTTTTCTATTAAATCTTTTTGATTTTGAATTTTTATATAAGAAATAGTCAAATCCGAACTCGATCCATACCAAACAAAACTATCCAAAAACTAAATATTTGAATAAATCTTAAACTAAACTAACCAAAATACTGAATTAGATAAATTGAACCCGACAAAATACCAAAATGTATCCTAAACCTATGTATCCATAAAATCAAATCAAAATCTGTACCAGAACTGAATCAATAACCAATATATTTTTATTCAATTTTACTTCGAATCAATAACCGATATATTTTTTATTAAATTTTACTTTTTTAGAGTTTTTTCTATTAAACTTTTGTACAAAATTTGTAACAAAATCTACCTTAAGCATATTTTTAAGGATTGTTATGAATTTTTAAGTTAATTTTATCATACAGTTATACATTCAAAATGAAAGTGTCTCCCGCTTTAATATATAAGATTCTTTTACAAAGAGAACCATCAAATTCTTTTTATAATCCTACCAGTACAAGAAATTAGACGTATAATGTTATTTATTTTATTTGTTTGCACTTGATTGATACAAGCGCTATTTACATCACTTATAAACAATTAGTTAGTGTCAGTTTAAACAATTGATGCAAGTATTTTCATCATACTATCCGTTAAAGAGGATTAAAGTTTATAAATTAACTGATTTTTTTATTTTGATTAAATTTCATTTCTTTATTGCTGAGATTTATTCTAAAGAATGTTAATAAAAAAATTTATGTTTTCTCATTTATCTTTTCCTTGGATCTTACTTGGTGATTATAATGAAGTCTTATCTAGTACTGAGCATTCTTCCTTTTCTCTCACACTATGATATTACTGACCTCTCTTATATTGGTTTTGTTTTCACCTGGGGTAACAAAAGGTTGGTTGATCCTATTGGTAAGAAGCTTGACCGTGCTTTGGTCGATTCATCCTGGATTAACTCATTTCCTTACTCTTTTGTTGAGTTTGAGTCGAATGGTATATCCGATTTCTCTCGATGTGTGATTCACCTTTCTTCTTTCAGCCATGGAAATCAAAGACCATTCAGATATTTCAATATCTTATCCAACAGTCATCAGTTCTTATCTTTGTTTCATAATAATTGGGTTTCTTCTCCTCCATTATTTCAATGCAGATATGTTTTATACAGATTCCACAAGAAGCTTAAGAATCTTAAACCTTGTTTAAGAGAGTTAAATAAATCGCATTATGGTAACATCATTTCCCGTACCAAAGCTGCTTTTGAGGATCTTTGCAAAACTCAGAACAATGCTCTCAATTATCTTGATTCTAACACTTTTTCTGCGGTTTCCGAAGTTACTGAAAAGTGGCATCATCTAGCTTTTATAGAGGAACAATTTTATAAGCAAAAGTCTCGTATCAAGTGGCTTAAAGAAGGATAACAAAACTCCGCATTGTTTCACCGTGTTACTCAATCCCATGCAGCGAGTAATACTATTCGTAAGATAACCACTAATTTTGGTTCTATACTTACTGATTTTGCAGAGATTAAAACTGAGGCTATTAGTTACTTCTCTTTGTTTCTCCAACTGAATCCGGTTGATGATCAGATTGATCTATCCTCTTTGATTGATTATCACTGTCCTTTAAGCTCGTCAACTTCTCTGACTGCTCGTATCTTTGCGGAAGAGATTACTTAAAAAAATTTTATTTACCTTTGAATAAGGCCTGAGGCCCTGATGGGTTTCCAGTCGAGTTCTACAGAGCTACTTGGAGTATAATTGGTCCAGATTTGATTGTCGATGTCCAATCTTTCTTTCTCTTTGGTGTTATGCCTGCCAATATTAATGTGGTTGCTCTTACTCTGATTCCCAAGAATTCTAATGCATCTTTTATGCGAGATTTTTGGCCAATTGCTTCTTGCAACTTGATATATAAAATCATATCTAAGATTCTTGCCAATCGTCTTAAAGCAATTCTCCCAGAGGTTATATCTCCCAATCAGACTACTTTTGTAAAAGATAGACTTCTCCTGGAGAATGTCCTTCTTGCTATAGATTTTGTTAAAGATTACCACTGGTCTTATATTTCTCCTCGATCAGCCATTAAGTTTGATATAGCCAAGGCTTTTGATACCATAAACTAAAGCTTTATTGTATTTGTTCTACATGCTATGAACCTTCCAGATATTTTTGTGCATTGGATCCATCTTTGCATCTGAACGACTTCTTTCTTTGTTTCTATTAATAGAGACCTTGATGGTTTTTCCCCAAGTGCTCGTGGAATTAGACAAGGATGCTCTTTGTCTCCTTACATCTATGTCATTCTGAATAATGTGCTATCAAAGCTTTTAAATCAAGCAGCTGAACAATCTCGATTTGGCTATCATCCTCTTTGTAAAGATGTAAATCTCATACCTTTTAGTTTTACAGATGATATTCTCATCTTTTTTGATGGATCTACCCACTCCCTTCATGGTGTTATGGAAGTTATGCATAATTTTGGTAGAATCTTGGGTCTTAACATAAATGTTACCAAGTCTTCCATCTTCATCGCAGGTAGAAATCCATCTCCCCTTTTATCTGCTATTATGGCTGCTGGTATATCTATTGATTCTCTGCCTATTCGTTATTTAGGTTTGCCTCTCACTACTAAAGCAATGATTAAAACTGATTTTGAACGTCTTGTTGCCAAAATTCATTCTCGGATTTCATCTTGGGCTTCTAAATCCCTTTCATATGCTGGCACACTTATGCTTATTAAATCTGTTATTTCAAGAACTGCAAATTTTTTGTTGTCTACTTTCTACTTACCTTCCAAATGTCTGAAGGAAATTGAGAGCTTTTGCTTTGCATTCCTCTGGTCCGGTTCTCCTAACAATACCAGTAAAGTTGGTCTAATATTTGTAAGCCAAAGAATGAGGGTGGCCTTGGGATTCGTTTACTAAAGGATTCTTCTCGTTGTTTTGCTTTTCATCTGATTTGGAGGTTGCTTACATCTTCTCATTCTCTTTGGGTTAACTGGGTTTGTCGATACCTACTTCATCATGACTCTTTTTGGGACGCCAAAATCAATAATCAAGGTTCTTGGGTCTAGAGAAAGCTTCTTAAACTCAGAAATGAAGTTTATACCTTTTTCAAAGTTAAAGTTTTTTCAGGCCTCAATACTCATTTTTAGTTTGACAATTGGTGTCACAAAGGCAAACTCATTGATTTGACTAGGATCTCTAGTATTAATTATTTTAGTCTGCCTCGCTCTGCCTCTGTCCATGATGCTTTCATGAAATTGTATGATCGTGCTTCTAGTTTTAAAAGGTTCCATGTTATCCGTGATATCATCACTCATTCTCCTATTTCAAATGTTGATGTTGGTTCTAATTTTTTTCTCTGGAAACATTCTTCTATTGTTTTCAAAGAACAGTTTCCTTCAGCTGCTACTTGGAGATATCATCACTCATTCTCCTATTTCAAATGTTGATGCTGGTTCTGAAATGTTTCTCTAGAAACATTCTTCTATTGTTTTCAAAGAACAGTTTCCTTCAACTGCTACTTGGAACCAAATCCGATCCCAAAATCCTTGTGTCCCTTGGTTCAAGCTTATATGGTTTCCTCAAGTTGTTCCCTGATTCTCTTTTATTTCTTGGTTAGCTATGCTAGATCATCTTTTCACCAGTAGTAGAATGAGAGCTTGGGAGTTTACCTCAAAATTGTGTTTTTTTTGGTGAAAGAAATGAGACTCGCGATCATATTTTCTTTGCTTGTCCATACAATTTTATAGTTTGGAATGATATATACTGCAAATTGATTGGTCACGCCATATCTCCTGATTGGCATGATACCATATCTAATCTTCTCAGCTCGAGATATAATCATATTGACAGAGTGCTTGTGCGGATGGCTTTTCAATCAGTCCTTTATCACCTCTGACGTGAAAAGAATTGTCGAATACATGGTAATCTTTGGACCTCCTCTTCAACTTTGGTCCGCATTATTGACAAGATTATTCGAAACCGAATATCTTCCTTGTACTATAAATTCTCTCACACATTTCACAATCTCTTACAACGTTGGATTGAGATTAAATTGATCTCATTCTTTTATTCTTTATTTGGGAATTTTTTTTCCCTGTATTTTGACTATAAATAAATTTTACATTTCATAAAAAATAGTGTTTTATTATTTGACTTACATTACGATCTCGGTGAAAAAAAATTCTGGAACCACCACTGAATGGGAGTTCTGATATAGCCGGTCTAAAAGAAACATATTCTTTTGGTGTGACATAGGGTGTGATTGGTAATGGTTTTTGTTGCTCTGCAGAGCAAAAATTCTTCCACAGTATTTAAATTGAACCAATCATGCTTTAAATATATTTTTGGCTTTCATTGCTTTGGAAAGCCAATTTTTTATTTAAAGAATGTTTTTGGCTGTAGAAAGCCAAAAATCTAGAGCAAAAATTTATGAACTTTATATAAATTTCTACAGCAAAAAGTCTACAAAAAAAAATTATTGCAAAAAAGTCTACAGCCAAAAATCTTATAGCCGAAATCTTACAGCAAAAAACTAAAACCTACAACTTTTACCAATGGACCCAATAGTTAAATTTTTTCTTGCAAATACTTTACACCAAATCAAACTGACATTTCATGAATGTTCGGCGCTGCCACGTGGCCACTGTATCTCTCGTTGGATCCTGGCTTTCCCACGTCACCATTTTCCGCTCTTTTATTTATTTTCTTTAATCTCTTTAATATAGCTTTCCCTCACTTTCTCCGTTTTTCACCTCTCTCGTCCAAGATTTCCCGAGAAAATCACCACTGAGAAAAGAGAGCAAAACATTTATAGAAAGCTTCACAAGTATTCTCTTCGCCGCCATGGCTATCGGATATCATCGATTGTCCTTTCGACGCGTATAAAGCGATTGTGTTTTCTTGTGAATATACGTGCGAGGAGCTCTGTTTTGTTATGTATAGTTCGGTCAACTACTAGAACGAGCGAAGTTTGAAGGTGAGAGAGATATGGGTTCGTCCTTGTCGAATCTAAACGACGGGACGAATGGTTTGCCTATGGGACCTGGCCTCGGCGATATACCGGAAAGCTGCGTCGCCTCCGTGTTTATGTACCTGACGCCGCCAGAAATTTGCAATTTGGCTGGATTGAATCGTGCATTTCGTGGTGCCGCTTCTTCCGATTCTGTGTGGGAGAAGAAGCTTCCGCCTAATTATCAGGATCTGCTTGATTTGTTGCCGCCGGAGAGGTATCATAGTCTCTCGAAGAAAGATATTTTCGCTGTGCTCTCTCGTCCAATCCCCTTTGACGATGATAATAAGGTATTTTCTGGGATTTTTGAAGGGTTTTTTTTTTGTGCTTTTTGATAGCTGTATTGAATTTTGGGAATTAGGGTTTTTCTCCTGTATCATTTGTAGTGTCTGCTTTTGGTGTCGTTTGGATGAATTTCTCTAAAGAAAGTTTCAAAAATGATGGTATCTTTATAGGTACTATGGATTGATAGGGTTACAGGACGGGTTTGTATGGCCATCTCGGCGAGAGGAATGGCTATAACTGGAATTGAAGATCGAAGATATTGGAATTGGATTCCAACGGAAGAATCTAGGTACACTCATTCATTGCTGATTGAATCTCATTAAAATTTTAATAGATCAAAAGAGTAGGTGTCAAAGATTATAGCTATGCTTGATTTCTGGTCATGTTATTTCAATTGCATTTCATGAGCTGTTGATTCTTGGCTACTTAAGACTTAGTAGAACCTATTATCTCTCAATTATTATACCCAAAAAAAAAAAAAAGACTTGACAAGTTTGTTTGAGGATTATTTTTTGATCAGTGTCTTGTTTACACAGTAGTTTGTAAGGAAGTGAGTCTGGTTTTAAGTTTTCAGGAATAGCTAATATAGATAAGGAATGTTCTTGCTTATTCTGTATGAACACCCGTTGTTTATATTAGCTATTAATAAATCGATTGAACACTATGAATGATGCATCTATCAGTGTATCAGTTTGTGGTTGTAGAACAAAAAGTTTACTCCTTTTTTGAATCAACCCTTGAACAGGTTCCATGATGTAGCCTATTTACAGCAGATTTGGTGGTTTGAAGTTAATGGATCAGTGAGATTCAATCTCCCACCTGGTATCTACTCTCTATCTTTCAGAATCCATCTAGGTAGATTCACGAAAAAGCTTAAACGACGTGTGTGCCACTTTGAACACACTCATGGTTGGGATTTGAAGCCGGTAAGGTTTTCACTTTCGACTTCTGATGGTCAAGACGCAGCATGTGAATATTACTTGGATGATGTAGAGAGAATAGAAGCACTCGGACAACACAAGCGCGGTTGCTGGATCGAGTACAGAGTTGGAGAATTCACAGTGGCTGGATCAGAACCATCGACCGAAATCCAATGGTCAATGAAACAGATTGACTGCACACACTCTAAAGGCGGGTTATGTGTTGATTCAGTCTTGATAAACCCAATTGGAGATGTGAAAGAACATAAAATGAAAGCTTTTGGGAAATAAACATGAAGAAAGAAAAGAAGATGTATCCTATCACACACACCAAAAGCTTTTGATTCTTTTCAAGTAATAATAATAACTGATGTTTAACCTTTTTAGTGGTTTTGTCGTCGTTTTTAGTGGCTCCCGTAATTAGGGTTTATCGAGTCGACGATACGGTAAATTTCATTTTATCATTGTGCATTTAATCGAGTTTTTTCTTTTTCATTCGTACTCATTTTTTTTACATATTTTAGGAGGGAGAGAGGATTTTTATTTTTTTGTGTGTATACCCATGTTTTTTTCTGGATAATCAAGACTATGTATGATTATCTTTATCCAACGTAAAGTTTCTAACTTAATTTGTGTCTGACTATTTCTAGTTATGTTCGTGGTGTTTGTTTATTTGTTTTTTATATATATTATAATTATATGAAATGAGAGATGTTATGATTGGTTCTAATAATACAATATCTAGTTAAAATATAATCATCAAAGATCTTTCTCAAGCTTATCCAAAAATTGAAATGCTTGAAGCCTCGAGCTGTCAAAAAAAGAAAAAAATGATGAAGTTTATAAAGTGAACAAAAATTGAAGAATCTCCATAATAATTTAAAGACATAGAATGGCAAATCCAAATATTAAAAATGTAAGGTAGGTCCAAAAATATAAAGAAAAGTAAAAAAGGAAAAAAAAAAGAAAGAAAAGGCAAAGAGAGTGATGGATGGACTGAATTGGGAATGGCTAAGAAAGTGTCAGCCAACAAATGACCAAGCCGGACCTGAGAAGAAGTGGTTAAATGCAAACCGTCCGGTTCAAGAGAAAGGCCCATGGCGTCAACACTGTACACGTTCTCCACATCTCTAGTATCCAATTGAGCTTTTCTTACCGCTTTTATATATGGTCCTGCACTAGTAGCTAGTGCCACCTTTTTGTTGTTTAGGTTCAAACACAACAAAACATCATTAGTTTTAATTAGAAGAATGTACAATTAAATTAATTGTATATCTGAATTTTGGGTAAAGACCAAAAAAGTCAGATTGCAAACACGACCCACAGCTGTGTATTTTGGTGCTACAGCATGGATTGACTTAATGATGAATAATCACGACACCAGAAAAGATATGATAAATCAAATAAAGTGAGGAATCTAAATAACAGAATGTGTAAAATTATTTATGTTTATTTTCATGCAATGCAATGCAATGCAATGGTAGTGTCACCCATTTTTAATAAGAATTTAGATAAGTGTAAAATATAGATCAAGATGCAATTGAATACATTAAATCCAAAAGATGATCACTCTTTTTACTTCAACTATTGAAGAACCTACTACAGTATTGTTAATGGAACACACCTGAATAATAGGAAGATTTGGATGGTGTAAATCACTTCTAAGATCATTAAAAAACTTGACGAGTCTCTTCTTATAAACCGAAGCATCGGCCATATCAATGGTATCCGATTCACCCTGATACCACAAAACCGCCCGGTACGAGCTACCTCGACCACTAGTAGCCACCGCGGCTTTCGCTCTCTTCACCGTCTCCTCGTAAAAATGTCCACCCTTTTGCCATTGGCTAAGTTTAGTACCACCGACAGAACACGGAACCAAACCCACTTGACCAAACCGGTTAACCACCCGGTTTGCAAATGACATTCCTGGTCCAATACCATTAGTCTTGTTCACATCAATGTCAACATGAAGTGGCTCTTTAGCCTCTACCCATTTGAGCTTGGCCGTGAGTCGCAGAATCGAAAGGTTTGATCGGCATTCCGGCGGAATTACACCGTCCCACACAGTGGTGTTCGTGGCGGTGTCGTTATAAACTCCGCCACGACCCGCCATGTTGCTCTGTCCCGCCAATATAAAAATGCTCATGTTTCTTGAAATGATCTGGGATTTGATTTTAGGTAGATATTGAAGAGCAATCATGGAGAATAAGAAGAAGAAGAAGAAGATCTTGTTCATTGTTGTTAGAAATTCGAAGAGTGAGATTGAGATCCAAATCAGAGAGGAAGTAAGATGCAAGTGAGAATTATGTTATATTCTTGTCTTGTCTCTTTCTTCCTCTTTACTTCAAAAAAGTCTTTGTTTTTCTTTTTACAGAAACAAGCATAATAAGTTTGGTCTTATAATAACTTTTTTTATATACACTACACTACTTGATTGATGGAATCAGTATTGATTTTTAATCTCGATACCCACACTCATATAGTATGATTTAAAACTAATATAGTAGTAGTACTTAATTAATAACGTAGCATAACGGTAAAGCGTGACGTAACCTCACTAAAACCAGGAGAAACCTTAGAAAGGAGATTTATTCTAAAAATTATGAGTAACGTCAGAAAAACTTGATAATAATACTAACTAAAAAAATTTTGGTAATATAACTAGGACACCATGTTTTGTTATATATATTTTAATCACGCTAAGGGTTTCTTCTAGCAGAATCAATTTTTCGCTTGATAAACAGATAATTCTAGTGAAACTCATATCTTGTTCATCACAAGTAATTGAATATAATTTGTTCAAGATATTCTCAAAACCAAAACTATTTAGTAAAATAATAGAAAACTGGGGGATCTAGCAGACTCTTGAGTGAAACCATGAGTAGAACAGAAAGAGTAGCTGCTTTCTGTCTGTGACTCAACCACTTGTTTAATTATATATATATATATATATATATATACTAGATGATGTCCCGTGTTATGCACGGGTTAGGTAATATTTGTTTGTTTCATTTATTTATTCATGTTTTGATTTGTATGTGTACATTTATTAATTAATTAATTATATATATATATATTTGATATATTAAAAATAAATTTATAG
>OVBA01001867.1:0-39181 GCA_900406435.1 Lepidium aucheri
AAATACCTTATAAAATTTTATAAACACCTTATAAATTTTTTATAAACACCTAATAAATTTATAAGTTATCTTATAAAACCTTATAAATTATATAAGCTCTATCATAAAACCTTATAAATTTTATAAGGTCTCTTATAAAACCTTATAAATTTNTTATAAATTTTATAAGCTACCTTATAAACCCTTATAAATTTTAAAAGTTCTCTTATAAAAAAATTTTATAAACTCCCTTATAAAATTTTTTAGCGGAAATTTTTTTTCGTATAGCGGAAAATTTTTTTGCGGGAATTTTCTTTTTGGCGGGAAAAATTTTTTTTTGGCGGGAAAATTTTTTTTGGCGGGAAAAAATTTTGTAAATATATATAGAAATAATAACATAAGGGCATTTTGGTTATTTTTCCATAATGAGGAGCATTTTTTGAAAATGTCGTCCTTAGAGGAACATATTTTGAAAATGTTCTCCTTTGAGGGGCATTTTTGCAATTCTCCCATAATGTAACTAGTTATTTTAATTATTGTTTTAAAAGTGTAAATTTTTTTTCTTAAACTTTATATTAGTGAATTAAAATAAAATAATATTATGTTTATACTCAAATATACATAACATATATGAATCATATATTATTCAAATGAAATTATATATCATTAAGTTTATGTATATTTTTTTACTATTATATAAATTGATATTTAATTTTTACTAATAGCTGTCTGGTAAATATATAATAATTGAAGAAAAACAAAAACAACAAAAAGGTGACGGATAATTATAACTTGTTGTTAATGAGAAAAAATATATTGTTTATCTTAAATTTCAAATAAAAGTATGACTCATTAATAAATAAAGTGAAAGTGTATAATTTTTATTATTAAAATCTCATATTATAGCAAACAAATATTGTGTATATACTCAAATACACAAAATATAAATGGTTTATTGTCTCTTGAAAGAAAACAAAAAGACGAAGGATACACTTATAAGTTATTGTAAACTATTTCCTCTCTCCCAAAATATTAAATTCTCATTATATCCCTATTTTGTATATAAAAATAATATCGCTATTTTGCATATAATAACTCGTATATTATATTTGCAGTTGCATTATCATTTTTATTGGGGTATCAAAGTAATTTTTATTCTCGAGGTACTTCGGTTTTGGTATATGTCTATAGTTTGTGTTCCGGTGTTGATTGATTTTCATTCTCAAAGTACTCTTGTTTTGTCATCTATCTTTAATTTATGTTTTAGTGTTAACTTCCCGTTTAGAGTTTTTTTTTCTTTTTTTTGTCAACATCATAACAGACCAGTCTATTAGCCAACTATCACTAGATTTAAGGCCATTTGCTCGCTTTTAGAATTACGAATAGCAATTTATCAAATTTTGTTTTTAATATACTATTTAAGAATTTTTCAGGAGTCGCTAAAAAAACATTTTTGTTTATATATCTATTTTCAATAACTTTAATTTTCTAAATCTGTATTTTCCGGATTTATTAATATAAACTATGAGAATGAGGCTTTATTTGATATAAACTAAATTCTAGCGATTGAAGAAAATTCCAGTAATGGTGATGAATTTTTCTAGTTTATCTAATCCAGGTCATAACCTTTTTATATGTTTTTAATTAAGTAAACTATCATATGTTTTATCATGATGAGTTTGGAAACATCAAAATATTTTTTTGATATGTCCATCATTTTTCTGAATCATGGTATTTTATGTGATTTTTTACACATAAACAAGCGATCTCGTTTTATAAGTGCTGTTTTTAAAAGTATTCTTAATTATTTTCTTTATAAGTGGCTTTAACAAACTATAGTTACAATCTACGTAACATGGTCAAATACTTATTGAGTTATTTTTTATATATGTATGGTTTTGTAATTATAGGAGAAAATGAAGATCTATCTCAAGATCAGAAAAATAGAAGAAATCTATCTAATGAAGAGAGATGAAAGATTTTTAACGTTTTACTAGAAAAGAGTATTGATGGAAATCTGAAAAAATCATATAAGAGAAGTATCTGATTTATTTTTAGTACCTATACTAATGGTACAAAGGATTTGGCGAGGAGCAAAAGAAATAGTTAGTAATGAAAATGTGGATGTATCTCATAGACGAACCAGAAATTATGGTCATAAGAATAGTCTTCTTGATTTGGATCGAGCTTCTAACGTTCTATTACAAAAGAGAACAACTTTTGAGGACATTTTCTATAGTAATGGACATGGGTGTTGGAACATTACATAGGCGTAAGAAGGCAGGTGCTATTAGACATCATACTAACCCTATCAAGCCACATTTAATTAAAGAAAATCTGAAAGGTAGACGACATTTTTGTATTTCTTTGCTTGATAATAAGTATTTGTCTCATGAACCATTATTGATATGTATAATACTGTGCATATCGATGAAAAATGGTTCTATATGACGAAAAAAATAGAGAAATATTATCTACTACCGATTGGAGATGATCTACACTGTACATGTAAAGGTAAAATTTACATCGGAAAAGTAATGTTTCTACCTGCAATGACTCATCCAAGATTTGATAACAAAGGAAAGGAAGTATTTTCTGGAAAGATTGGAATATTTTCTTTTGTTACTATGTAACTAGCTAAGAGACAGTAAAAACGCAGCTACTGGAACTTTAGAACTAAAAACATCAACCTTTGTCAAGAGAGAGGATATAAAAGCATGTTTGATTGAAAAAGTCCTGCAATTCATCAAAAGTAGCCAAGAAAAGATCGAGGTAAGACTATTTTTATTCAACAATACAATGCAAAGACACATGTTGACAATTCAGATAAAGATTTTCAAGAAGCAACATCAAAATATGGGTTTGATATACGATTAATGTGTCAACCACCAAACTCGCCGGATCTAAAGATTTTAGATCTTGGATTTTTAGTGCTATTCAATCTTTGCAACATAAAACTTTCCCAAATTAAGTAAAGATCTTATTTGTGCGGTGGAATAGTCATATGAGTTATACCTTTCGAAAAAGGTAAACAATATTTTTTTGACTCTTCAATCATGTATAAAAGAAATCATGAAAATAAACAAATACAAAATACCGCATATAAAAAAATCTACATTGGAGAAAAATGATCTTCTTCCCAAACATATCTGTTGTGGGCTACATTGATCCAAAGTGTGTTAAACATTCTCATATATTAGATTAGTGGTGAGATGATTTGGTTTTTGTCATTATTTTTTTATACTTTATTTGTTTTTCTCTATTTGATCAATGAACATTATATAAAGAATTACATTTGATTGCCAAGAAACATGTGGCTCAGTTGACTTATCTCTAATTTAACTTAGCATTAGGTGGCGAGTTCAAATCCTATCAGCTCTAGTAGGAACAATTTGGTTATGGATCGAATCATGTCGTTCTCATTAATGTTAGAAAAAATGAATAAGGTTGACAAAAAAAGAATTACATTTGCTTTATGATGATTTTCTTACATATTTTTTGGTTTGTTTAAATAATCAAAATAAACCCATGTAAATACTCCATCATTTAACATATTTTACACTACGTATATAACTCTTATTTTTGACTAACAGAAAATAAAAAATGTCATTTCACTAGAGTTGTCGAAAAAATTGGATACAATTCATAAATAATCAAGTAATCAAAGATTTTCATATTGAACTGTATTTTTATATTGATTATTGCTTTCCTCTGCTATGATCCATTAATTCAAGAATATCCGTAAATATTTGTTATTGTTATATTCATTGTACAAAAAAAATTTATTTTTGATGAAGATGAAAAAACCAGTAATGTATCGAATGAAATAATCAAAATGACACAAACCATAAAAGAATTTAGGTAACCACATCTTCAGCATATCCTATAACACTTATTTCATTGCTTTTTTATGGTGAAGTTTTTCTTTATCCTAACATAATTTTGAATTGTCTTCTTTATCTTGTACTTCAGTATGAAGATCTTCCTAATACGGTTTGTTAAGATCAAACTTGTGAGGATTTTTTCTATTAATGGTTATAACATCTTTTTATTTTCTTCTTTCACTTCTAGTTTTCAATTGAACAAAACTCTTTTTCATCGTAATATGGTTTTCTTAGATCAAATTTGCGAGAATTGTTTTTTGTCGATAAATTGAACATACTTTAATTTTTTCTTCTTTATTTTGTTCTATTTTGAGTTTCAGATTTGTTTATAAATACATGGAAGAATTTGATAAAAACTATGTAATAGTGAAAAATAAGTTAAATGATTACACATCACTTACTAAAGGAGAATTTTAAAATCCTTACCAAGAAAATGTTTTAGTTAATTTTATTCTAATATTAATTAAAACTTTGGATATATATGTGATATAATCAAATAAAGAGGAACAAGAAAAAAAAACTTAAAAAATCTTATATTTTGGGACATGGGAGTATTAATATTATAAAAGGCAGATTTCAAAATCCATTACTACATTAATGGAATTTTTAAAAAGGTGTTTTTCCTTTTTTGGCTTAAAAAAATAAAAATTTACATGTATTTTGGTAGCCCTGAGCATATCGGGACTCCCGTCCCGTCCTGTCCCATAATTTTCGTCCCTTTTAGAAATGAGAAATTCTAATTTTTTGTTCAGGTCCAAAAATAATATCCAAACGGGTAAGGGAAAGCATCGGAAATAGGTTCGAGAATTCCCTAAATTCTCGTTAGGTATTTGTTTACGTTAACAAAATAGTAAAATATATTAGATTCAAATATTAGATATGTTTCAAATAGATAAAATCAAACCAATAACAATATATGAATAAAACTGATTTAATATGGATATACTAGTGTTTTGGTAAAAAATTGTAACGTGGTCATTTAATTACAAATTCTAAAACTGTAATTTTGTATTTTTTTGTAATGAATATCGGTATATCGTTTATACATTGTTATTTTTGTTATATTGATTATATAATTTATAGTAATACTCTTAGTTTTTTAATTACTCGTATTTTCCAAACTATTTTTCGTACATATACCACAATTTTCCTATTTAGTCAAACTTTGGAAATAGTTTGGGAAGTAAACTTTGAGTCTCAAAATTCTTGTATGTTCTCAATTCCCAAAATTTTCTTTCTATTTTTTAACGGGAATTGATTGGAAAGTATATCTAATTTTCCGAACTAACCGTTCTCGACTCATTCCTATAATTTCCTGTCCCAGTTTCCATTATACACATGGCTAATTTTGGTGCATCAAGTGTGGTTTTATATTTTTTTCATGAAAACCATCCCACATTAATTGTTAACAATCACATCTTAATTATTAATTTTTTGGGCGGAGGATGTATAACTATCATATATATATATATATATATATATTTAATCATCAACACTTGAAATTTGGCCTCTTTTTATTTGCACATAAATTTAAAATTAAAATTCTAATTTTACCCAGATTATCATATATAATATTAGGAACACTCAAAATTTTTTCTCATATTAAATTCACATAACACTAAAATTAAAACTCTTTTAAGAAAGTTTGATTTCTAAGATTTTTTTCTTGTTTCTAAGAATTTGATTTTATGTATTATAATTAATATATTTCGTTTTTACATCGTATATTAATTTCTAGTATATTTTGCTTTTTTACTTGACGTATTAATTACAAGAATACAACTAGTGATGTTATTGGGTTGTTAATGGTGCATCATCCAATTTTTTATGAAAAAAATAGCAAAACTCTAGATATCTGATTAACTAAAGAAAAATATGATTAAACATTTATGGTTTTCTTAATCTATGCAAAATATTCAGAAAATCAAACTTTTTAAACAAAGGTGATAGTAATTATTTGGTTAAGACCACATATAGATTTAGGAAATTGCATTATAAGGGTTAATAAATTCTCATGTCGAGTTTTTATGAGTCATGTGGTTTATATGATCAAGCTAATTGTTCTGGCTTCAAGGGTACAATCTTTTCCCTCCACATATGAAAAATATAAAGGAGTTTTAGAGTCAGAATTTAATATATAGATCTGACTGTGTCAATCCAATTATTGACAAAAAATTAATAAATTCTTCACTCTTTATATATTTGTGGTAAAACTCAAACATAAATTTGTAGTAACTGAAAAAGAATCCTGATGCCGAGTTACTCTCAGTCTGGTGGTTAGGATGATCCAGCTAATGACTCAGGACACCGGGGTTCGATTCCTTCCCACTATGCTAGTAGGATTAAAAGGGATTTTAGGGTGTGGGCTAGGCTATGGATCGGGCCTTGTCGATCCAATTGTTGCCAAAAAAAAAAGGATTCCTGATCTGTATGGCAAAAATCAAAGCTGTTTTATCTTTCTGCCTGCTAGATGTCTAACAGTGTCAAAAAGTTGACAAAACCCGTCTATCCAAGGCAGAAGAACCGCTGTACGCCAGTGTTAGCGAAACAACTTATCTTTTTCTACGAATCTTTCCCAAAATTATATCTATGTTTTTTCCTGGGATATTTTCTATAATTTCAATTCTATCATTTGTTTGACAGCTTAAACTAGGGTTCATCTTAGATAGGTTTTTGGTCTTAAATCAAAATCGCTCAGGGGTACCGTCGGAATAGTCGGTGGCTGCTTAGTCTCTTCGTCACCTTCGTAAAAGGAGACTACGGGAGGCTACGGGGCTGCGGGAGGTTTCCAACATTTGACCCTTAATTGATTGTTTCAAGACTTTGGGTAATCAGTTGTGACTACCCTCTGATTTTCTAAGCATGAAGAAGCATCTCTAAAGCTAGAAGTCACAACATGCTTTCAAAGAAGTTAGAGTACTTTGTAAAGAGAAAGGCAAATGCAAGAAGAAGGAAGACTCGGACCCGGTCAAGACCTGAACAAGAAGATAGTTTATTTAAATAACTATTTTCCTAAATAGCTGAATTTTGTTGAATGTGAAATATTGTGATATTTTTTAAAGTTTTTTACAATATCTAGTAGAATATATTAAAATCAAATGATAAAAGTAAAATCTAACTGAATTTGGTGAAATTAAAAATATTATTTTAGTAAAACATAAATAGTTTTTATACCTTATAAAATAAGTAATATTTAAAAGAAACTTTTAGAACACTAATTAATACTTAAAATATATTTGTTTGGTCAACGGCATTTTATTCATAATGGTTCTTACATTGGTAATGAAAATACAAAAGCGGAGGCTAACCGACTTAAAAAGACTCTTAACAATCTCAAACCCAAGATAAGAGCTAAGTTAACACTTTGCAGAGAAAGGACATATTAAATCAGTATAACCGATGAACAAATCATTACCATATTGAGAAACCTACAGCTTCAAGGTTGTGGAAGACACCAGGGCAGATATAAAGCTAATCAACACCGGAAGCATCATACATAGACCAGCCCACACATTATGCTAGAGTTAAAAAACTTGAAAAAGACTTTAAAACAAGCAATACTTGATCCAAAAAAACCAACAACGTACAAGAGTGTTATCAATCCCACGCAAAGCCAAACACGATCTAACCCTAATTGCAAAGCTAAGAACCAGAGTTAATCTAAAACTAGAATCAAGCATCCTCTAACTTAGGAGAAATAGACATATGCTAAGGCAATTGGCGGTACAGAGGGGGTTAGAATCGAAACCGTTAAAACTCAAACTTTGGTCGTCGGTGACGGCACCATGAGCAGGAACAAACCACCACCGGAGAGGACACCAAGCTTCCCCCGATAAGATCGCATTTGAGGCCTTGGCGCTAATCAAGACAGTGGCGTGAAGAACAGATCAATCTCTTAACTGTCTTCCTCACACTGTCAAAGAAAAGAGCTAGTTGCCAGAGCCACCGCGTCACTAGCGGCCATCAAAAAGCAGCACGGCAAAGGTGGCTATAACATGGAAAGCAAAGACCATCTTCTCAGATGCATTGGTAGGAGATAGCTGGAGTAATTAGGACCACCGGGTAGCTGAGATCGGTGGGAAACCCTTTCTGGCGGCGGTGAGATGCACCGGCCACCGAAAAAGGAGTTCGGAGGTGGTAAAAATTGTCTGCAAGAAAAGTGTCAGAGGAGAGAGAAGGGAGAAAGAAAAATATGCGCAATTAATACTTAAATAAGACCTAGATTAGTAAAATAAATTAACTTTTATTTCTATTTAAATAGTTAAATATTCAAAACTATAATTATAAATCTAAATATTTACTTTGTTTAGATTGAAATAACAAAATAATATGTATTTCATAATTTTTAGAGTTTTTTGATAAATTATTAATTAAGTTTAATTTAAAAAACAGATGAAAAATAATTGAACTCAATCCAATCCAAACTCCTAAATATTTAAATAAAGATCAAATCCATAAAAAGTAATCAAAACTAAATCATACCCGATATACTTCAAAAACTGAATATGATTCTATAAATACTAAAATAGATGTTAACTGAATGGAACAAAAAATCAGAATAGCTTAAGCCAAACCTCAAGAAATAGACAACCATGAGGTTTGGATCCTACAAAAGTTCCTTCCCTCTCTGAATCGGTGGTATCGGGTTCAACCCAATAGAAGCAATTTGTCTTCACAAAAACGAGGGGAACTGGTTGAGTTACGGTTTAAGCAGCGGGATATGGTGGACGAAATGCAGGATATTTGGGACGAAATGACAAAATTCTAAGACATGTTTTAGAGCTTGTTATCTGTGGGGATCTCGTTCTCGCAACGACGCCTCAATATTTAGATTTAGTGTATGCGAAACATTAATATGTATAAAATCTTGTTTAAAAATTATAATATATATGAATTAATTTATTTAAAATGATTTTAATTGTTTTTATATTAAATTTAAAATGAGAAAATTATTATTTAATTCTCGAATTCTCATATTTCAGCCATTTTAAGCATCAATTAGGAGGTTCTCCGAATAAAATCTCAACTTTATGGTTGACCTTTATTTACGGCCTAAACTTGTAATTGACTCAGCCATATTAAGCCTATCGTTAAAATCCGTAAACATAACCATTAGAAGCCGTTTATCATCGTTAAATCCCCTGTTAAGGCAAAACGACAACATACTTAGAACTCCAGAATCCCCAATATGTAGACTTAGATCGAAGATTCAATCGGGATCAATTTCTTAGTTTGATAATAAAGCTTCATCGATTTCTCTCAACGCATTCATTTCTCGTTTGATTTCTTCTCTAGTAGACGAGTCTTCTGTATTGTCTCCAAACTCTATTCTGTTTGTCTACGTTTTCTTAAGCTTTTCCAATGAGTTCTACATCTGAGCAATTGGGTGATGATGGACGACGTGGGTTTCCGTCGAAGTGTATGTGTGGACTAGAAGTAAAAGTCTTAACGTCTAGGACAAAAGATAATCCTGGAAGACCATTCTTCCATTGCAAAAGCCAAAAAGATGTAAGTACTATTTTAGTTTTGGATATATGTAATAGAAAAAACGATTGCTTAATTTTCTTTGTGTAATAGGATCACTTATTTAAGTTGGTTGAGAATGCGGTATTTTAAGAAGTTCAAGATGCTCTACCAAAAATTAGGGTAATCGAAATTGATATTAGCCATGCTAAATTTGAGATTGAAGAGTTAAAGGTTGTCATAGATAAGATGTTGTATGGAGCAAAAAAGAAATCTCGAAGTGGAACATGATCACGAAATTCATCTTTGTGTGTTGTTGTGTTTTACTTATTGTTGCTACGAATTGGGGATTTTGGAGTTCTAATTACGTTGTTGTTTTGCCTTAACGTGAGGATTTAACGATGATAAACGGCTTCTAATAGTTCCGTTTACGGATTTAACGACAGACTTAATATGGCTGAGCCAACTACAAGTTTAGACGGTAAATAAAGATCAACCATAAAGTTGAGGTTTTATTCGGGGAACCTCCTAATTGATGCTTAAAATAGCTGAAATACGAGAGTTCGAGAATTAAATAACATTTTTTCCAATTTAAAACTATAAAATATTTAAATTCCTTAAAAAAATTATTTAAAAAAATATCAGTCAGAAATGGTCAAAAATTTCTGATTAGAAGACCGGAATAGTTTCTGAACGAGGCTAAACAGACTAGTTTCCAACTGAGACTGACCGGACCAGTTTTCGACTGGAACTGACCGGCCCAATTTCTAACTGAAACTAACTGGTCTTGTCCCAATCAGAACTACCGAAGTTGTTTCCAGCAGGGATTGACCGGTCCAGTTTCCTACCAGAATTGACCGGATCAGTTTTTGACCAGAATTGACCGGTGTTTTCCAACCAGTATTGACTGGATTTGGTTTTTCTACCATCCGAATCGAACAAACCAAATATAGTCAAAAACAATCGAAATTTTTTGTTTTGTAACCATTTCTAACCAAATTTGGTGTTAATATCTGCTTTTTTTGTAGTATATGTATTTTTGGATATTTTATGCTGTATTCTAATTGGATTTTAGGTTAAACTTATACACTTATATAAATACTTGTAATTATATTAATAACGGCATCTCTAATAAAAATACCACATGAGTATCACACCAACAAATATTATAAAATAATAAATATTATAAAAATAAAATATTATTAAAATTTGTGTGTTACTCTCAGTATCTGAAAATTTGGACACATGTCAATTTTTGGTTTATTAAATTTTTTTTATCCACTTATAATTTGTAGTACTAAATAAATTATTTATATATTATAATTTTAAAATTCTGATTTATTTAAAATTAATAAAATAAAAATAGTTATTTTCTTTTTTTGCCGTCAAATAAAATAATTATCTATAAGTTCGATTATACATAATTATAAATTATATTTATAATAATATTTTATTATTAATTATAGTTACAATATAAAAATCAAGATGAAATAGTTATTTAAAAGATTTAAATGTTGATAAAAATATGAATAGATTCAAATCAACTTATGATTTTAGTTAAGTAATGCTACTATTTCTCTATATTATCCAATATTTTAGATTATTAGTATTATTTTTAAAAATTTAAAATATAAAATATATATAACAAATATATTTTATGAACTAATTATTTTATATTAGTTAAAGATTTTTAATTGTATTTAAAATTCAAAACTAATTCTTTAAAATATTAATATTATATTAGTGTAATATACATATAAGTATCACACCAATGAAAGTAAAAAAAAAAAATAGTTATATTTTTAGAACAACTCTAACCTTAACACCATATTGGTGCAAAACTAACATCAAATTTGATATTTTGGTTTTATTTTATTTTCTATCTCTAACCACAACAACAAATTTCACACCCAAAAAATATTATTTATTATTATATTATTAAATTTAAGATCCTCTTTTTATTATATTATTATTTTTATCTTTATTTGAGTCATCTAATAATTTTGATATATAATTAAAAAGTAAATATTTTTTATAATTAATTGAATAAGATTACTTTTGATAATTAGAAAAAATTACATCTTACTGATTTTCAAAATTAATATACTCAGACCATATGTGTTCAGTTAATGCATTTTGAAATTCGATATAAGCTTCCCGATCTTTGATTTTTTGGTGACGAGCTAAGAATTCTTGAAACCTAGCATCATTGTCACTCACCATCTCAACTTGTAGTGCAGGAAATTCGATTTGTTCTTCAATGATTGCATCAACATCACGTCCATCCTCTATGATCGTATTATGCATTATAATACAAGTTGTCATTATGTCATGCAACACATACTTATTCCAAAAGCAGGATGGTCCGACTACAATTGAAAATCTTGATTGCAATACTACAAATGCGCGTTGCACATCTTTTCTACATGATTTTTGCTTCTTTGCAAACAATTTCTTTTTGGGTCCATGAGGGTCATGAACTGTTTGAACAAGAGTTGACCATTTCAGATATATACCGTCAGCTAGATAATAATCCATATCATAATTTTCTCATTAATAACATAATTAGTGGGTGGAGCTATTCCTTCAGCTAGATTAGCAAAAAAAATGAGATGTTTCTAAAATACTAATATCATTGTTAGATCCTGATAGACCAAAAAATGGATGCCAAATCCAAAGATCATCGGCTGCCGCCTCTAATATAATTGTATGAGAACCACTATGATCTGCATATTGTCTTCCCCAAGCTGTTGGACAGTTTCTACATTTCCAATGCATAAAATCTAAACTACCTAACATACCTAGAAATCATCGACTTTCACCAATGTGGAGTAGTCGTGCAACATAATTGGCATTAGGTGATCAAAGATAATGACTACCAAAAACCTCAGTAACAGCACGGCAAAAACGCTTCAGACTTTCAATAGCTGTGGATTTTCCTACTTTGATATACTCATCGGTTAAATGTGCCGGCAAACCGTACGCTAACATCCAAAATACAACAGTTATCTTTTGCAAACCAGACAATCCAAGTTTACCTACACCACTCTTCGTTGAACAAAGTAATTATCATATCTTTGTACAACATCATAAATTACCAAAAACAAAGTACGACTCATCTGAAATCTTCGTCGGAACATTGTTTTAGTAAACTAAGGATTATCTGCAAAATAATCATTGAAAAGATTATGTGAAGCATTTTCTCGGTCACTACTGATAACTTGATGACCCAGAATAGATCCACCATGGAAACCTTCTGAGTTAAATAGGTTTTGAGATATGAGAATATTGTTGTTTCTAGTAATTTGAGATACTACTTGATTTTGTGTAATGTTGTCGTAATCATCATCTGAAGATGACGAAGAAGAAAAAAAGGAAGAAGAAAATGAAGAAGAAGTATGAGATGAACTACCATTGTTGAAATTCATCTTATATTAGAAGTAAAAGAAGTTGATGGTGTCATTCATCTAGTTTCTTAAACATGGTACTCATTTTATACTGCAAGATATTGCTTTGATATTTATCAATCTTAGCCGTTGAATTTTCTTGACCAATATATAACTGTTGGTTTGAGTTGTCACTTCATGTATTTACAAAGAATCTTTCAATCTTAGATGTTGAATTTTCTTGACTAATATCTAATTTTTGGTTCAAGTTATCACTTTATGTCTTCAGAAAGAATCTTTCAATCTTAGCCGTTGAATTTTCTTGACCAATATCTAATTGTTGGTTTGAGTTTTCACTTTATGTCTTCAGAAAGAATCTTTCAATCTTAGCCGTTGAATTTTCTTGACCAATATCTAACCGTTAGTTCGAGTTGTCACTTCATGTCTTCAGAAAGAATCTTTCAATCTTAGCCATTGAATTTTCTTGACCAATATCTAACCGTTGGTTCAAGTTGTCAATTCATGTCTTCAGAAAGAATCTTTCATCTTGGCTGTTGAATTTTCTTGACCAATATCTAACCGTTGGTTCGAGCTGTCACTTCATGTCTTCAGAAAGAACCTTTCAATCTTAGCCTTTGAATTTTTTTGACTAAGATATAACCATTGGTTTGAGTAGTCACTTCATGTATTCAGAAAGAATCTTTCAATCCTAGCCATTGATTTTCGTCGTAAAAAATCTTTCAATCTTAGCCATTGATTTAGCCTTTGCTTCTCTATAAAATATATACTTCTCTTTGAATAAGGACACATCTTCATTTCTCTCATTTTAACTAAAATTGCTTTTAAAATGACTTCAATTCGCTTTGTTTCATATTCTATTGAAGAAGATGTACAATTATGTCATGTGTATCTTAATGTTTCCCAAAATCCCATCATAGGAATCAACCAATCACAAGAGCAATTTTGGAAAAGAGTTCAGACTGAATACAAAAAATCATAGATTTCTCAAACTCAACAAAGGCAAAGAAGATCTTTACAAACTCGAATGTCAATAATCCTTACTACAGTATCCAATTTGAGGTGATGCATTAGCCAGATCGAAATCCTAGCGGGGCTTTCGAACAAGACATTGTAAGTGTGTATATATATATACATATAAAAATTGGAGTATTTGTATTTGGTATCTCTTTATTTATGTATTGCACTTGCTAACATATTTCTATTTTTCCTTTGCCAATACTAAAACAATTAAATCAAGCAAAGATGTAACTACTTGCAAGTGACCTTTAGTCCAGTGGCTGGTGGTAAGTCCACTAAAGACAGGCACACATGCACCAGGGATCGAGTCCCATCACCTACGAGATTTATGTAGAAATTTGGCTAATTGGCCAGCCTTTGTTGACCATATTGATATTGCCGTTGAGAAAAAAAAAACCAAAGATGTTACTAACACAAGATGCCAAATACAAAAAAGGACTCGAATTTGATCATGTGTGGCCTATCCTTAAAGATATTAAGAAATATTTAAATAACTACACGAATAGAATTGCTGCAATCCCAAAAAAGGTCGTACCCCATTTTCATCTCCATCACTCCAAGATGACTCATCACCAACCCCTGCTATGAATTCATTTGATCTTAATATGAGTGGTGAAGAAACCAATTTTAATTGTTCTCATAGACCTATGGGTGTGAAAAAAGCAAAGAGAAAACAAAAAGTTGAAGAACAATTCAAAAAATTGATGGAGCAAAATGAAAAGCTTATTAAAAATACTAATAAAGGTACGTCTGAATGAAATGAAATTCTTAGAAACAAGGTCGAGATACAATAGAAAGAGGTCGAGGTGCAACAAAAGAGGGCTTATGTACAAAAATGAGAGAAGAGAATATAGTATTATTTGCGGATTCAAGGTCTATAACCAATCCAGCGTGTCGATATTGAAAATCAAAGGGCTATTATTCTGAGTAGAGGAGTACCAACAAACCAATATGAAGAGCACAGAGAAGGTTCTAAGAGCCAATATTATGGATCTCAATATCGAGTATCTTGTTACCAAAATGATCAAGCTGAAGGAGATTACATTGAAGACCAACAAACTCAAGGTGACACTACAAGAAAAACATCCATTATTAGCGCGGAAAATATGCTATAATACATGTAAAATAGCAATTTCATAAATGCTATGTCATCGGCAACTATGGTAGGTATGCATTGTATGATAGCATTATTCTTCTATGCTTTGTTAAGTAAGATATCATAGCAAAATATGTGTGCATTTATATTTGTTGTTATAGCGGATCTGTTTTTAGAATTAAAATTACGATAACACAATATACACGCTAGAATAATTATTTCTACACTAATACTTACTCAATGCTATATTTTAGTTCATTTAATCAGTAACATATACTGTAGTTAACAATGTAATAGCTGTTTATCATTGTTGTTATATTAGATTATAACGTTTTTTCGCTATTATTTTAGATTATAACATTTTTTTTTGCTATTATATATGGCATTCAGCGATTTTATTTTGTTAATTGATTGAATCCTATATACAATCAGAAGAAAAGGTAAAACAAACACATTCATTAAAGAAAACATAGTCTGGGTTTGAATCTTACATAAAAGAAGTCTGTAACCGAATAACCATTCATGACAAGGTCTGAATCCAAAATATCAAAGAGAAATAATAGTTAAGTTATAGCCTATTCAAGTAACTAGCACTAGATAAGCTGAACCAGACTTTCTTCATTCCCTGAAACAATCAGAATGTATGTCTATCAATTTGATAATCACCATCAAATATAAAACCAAAGCACAACATGTATAATACATTTGTTACTTACCCTTGCTCTTCATTTCAGAAGGCTACCAATTTATCCACTGGCCAAGCTATAGACAAATCAAGAGTGTCTTTCATATACTGGATTTCATCTGATGGCCTCCAAATTGCTGCATAATCTATTTTGACCACGTCTACCCAAACTCTAGCTGTGTTTAATCCTACAAGAACAAAATGTACCTTCTATTGTGGGTCAACTGTATCCACACGTCCCTCTGCAACAACCTGCTTCTTGCTACCAATATCCATCAACATGCAGTTCTAGTTTTCTTTTATAACTTGTTCACCATGTTTACGCTGCCATGTTTATCAATATACCAAATTAAAAAGAGATAATATATCACACAACTTTATATACAAGATCAGAACTTAAAACATACTGGAGATCTTCGAACAGTAGGCTGTGAAGCTAATATCTTCATAGGAGACTTCAGACCAGTGTCTGAAAACTTCTGTACATTAGAGGCAGTAGGAGATTTTGGACCAGTGGCTGCACATTTCGTACCATTTGAACCTCCTGCATCTACTTTCTCTCTGACTGATTGAGTACTTGCAGCCTTTGTACGAGTTGTATCAAAGACAGCTTTGTTGGCAGGCCATGCCACGTAAGAATGCAAACAATTTTCCAGGTATGCAATATCCACCATAGGTCTCCATATAAATTTCCCAGCTATATGTATCTCATCGACAAAAAATTTCACTATCTTTAGTCCAAGAGGAAGTCCATTCACTAATGCATTATGTGCTTGTGTTTGCCAACGTCCCTCAGCCATAACTAGATCATCGTTTGACAAATCAACTAGTTTACATATGTGTTACATGATTATAAACACGTATACTAATATAAAATTTTGAAACTAACAAGAACTTACCAACGGTGTAATGTCTTCTTCTGGATCACTTTTTCCAGATTTACCACCTTAGAGGCAGGCCAAGCAATAATGTACCCAACAGCTTCTGCAATTGTTGACATATTCTCTGCACTTCTCCAAAGGAAGGCTTCTTGCTTTGTTGTAGTGTCGACTAAAACCTTGATGTTCATAGGGCCTAAGCGACATTCATTAACAATTTCATTCAGATCATCACTAATAATCCGACCCTCAACTACTTTATCATCATCTCCACACCAATCAATCAATAAACAATTTGGTTGCAATATTTTATCCACACTCTACACATAGTCAAACATCAAATTATGTAAGAACTCCAACTTAAATACTTATATTAGTGAAATCAATCAATTGACTTACTCTTGCAGTTGAGTTTTCACCAACTTCAGACTCTTGTCTCTGTAATGATATAAATTTAAACAAGTCATTATACAATTGGTATTTTAAGATGTATACTGTAACTCGGATTATGATATACAAAAGTAAAGGTATCTTACATGGTTCTGCATCCTGGATATTATACCTTCCAACTCATTAACCTTTTGTTGGAGAAGAACTTAACTTTCTTCCATGTAATTCATGTACTTACTCTTTACATTGAAACACACTAGTTTGGTCTTTGTCATGTTTCATCCTAAAACCCTTAAACGACATGGATTATCAGGTCCTATAAATTGGCGTAGTGTGTCATTTGCATCATACACCGCAAAGGATTGATTACCACTATTGAAAATTTTTCTACTGCCTCCTTCTATATATTCATTAGAAAAATCATTACATGACAAAGAAATAAAAAAAATCATGACCTACATATTTATAGTTGATAACTCACAATTTTTTCAGTTGTGTTAGTATTCACTAGTGTACCATCCTTCTTGGTACGCGACTAAACCCGCACTTTTAGTCTGGACACCTCTACTGGATGATCACTTTCTTTTTTCTAAAAACAGTATACATAGAATAGTAGATTAGTTTATGCCTATACAATGTCTACCATCTTTTTAACAGTATGAATCAAGTGATATTTACCATCTCTTCTGCTAGCCTAATCATTCCTTTACGACAACATGTATGCGGAATTTGTTTGCTCTTTCTTGCCCTGTAGCTATCACTAACAACCTAACAGAGTACTCCATGTTACTATCTAGTATATGACTTAAATAATAAAATTACTTCAGTTAATTCAGTACCTTAAATGCTTGACTTGTTTTGAGCTTAACAAATTTACGCCGTTCCACTGGATCAATATTCTTTGGTCGTAGATTCATCCTTTGTTGAGTATTCCCAGCTTATTAATTTCATTGACCATTCGTGATTTTGATGCCTTCCATAAACAGCCCATTTGTTTAAGCACAACAATCTTTTGATACTCTTCAGTTAGATCAAACCTTGCCTACAAATATACACAAACCAGAAATAGTTAAATCAAATTTAAACAAGACTGTAGTAGTTTGTTACATTAAAATGTGAAGAAATTATAACTTGCATAGATTTCCAAAGAATTATCTTGATGTCTTCTTCAATCTTTGTCCATTTTCAATGGTGTAAGGTACGTGTTCACATACTAATGGCCCTAGATATGATGACAGAGTAATAGACCCAGGTCCATAAGGTTCTCCGACTTCATGAAAAGTCACTCGAACTTTGTTGTCTGTATCTTTGGCAATAGCTTTCATTCTTGTTGGTCATCGTTGCTTCTTCTTTTTAGGCTGAGCTGCGTGTTTAACATCATTAGACAATTCGATCTTACCTATTGGTTCATCCTCATTACATTCCTTATTAGCGGGCTGATAATTTATAGCACGGTTATTATCATATGTCTCATCTATAGAACGGTTATTAGCCTCTGTCTCATCCATTACTGCTGCATCTGTCAAAAGCTGCTCAGGTTCTACTCGCTCATCACCTGGAAGCTCACTACCAGAAGGACCATCAACTAGTACAGTATCAATATGTTCAGCCTCCTCATTGGATTGCTTATTTTTCTACTTTGGTTTTCTTCCACGCTTCTTAGGCTGCTCAGGTTCTACTCGCTCATCACCTGGAAGCTCACTACCAGAAGGACCATCAACTAGTACAATATCAATATGTTCAGCCTCCTTATCGGGTTGCTTTTCTTTCTGCTTTGGTTTTCTTCCATGCTTCTAAGGCTGTTTTCCCATAGTAGTTTACCTGAAAGAAATGACATACACAGACCAAAGACAGTCAATGCATAGGCAACATGTTATGTATAAAAAAATGATCACATAATAACAGACACATAAATAGTCAAAAGCATACATAAAAGACGATCACATCACAACAGAGACATAGACACTATATAAACTTAAGAGTCTACATTTTTAGGCAAAGACTCCTTCACAATCAGATCTGGCATTCCCTCCTTCTTCCATATCAAAATCTGTTTCACTATCTACTATGCCAACATCTGACATCATTATCCCAAATTTTGTAACTCCATCCTGAACAACTTCTTTCTCACTGTATTTTCGTGAAGGTTTTCTCATAATTACATGTCAGTGAGATGACTCATACTCTTGTAAGTAGAACACTTGTTTAGCCTAAGATGCCAGTATATAAGGATCTCTTGCAAAAGACAGTTGACTATGATTCAGATTTACTAGCGTGAAACCTTCTTCTACTTTAACTCCATTACCCTTAACTGCCCATTGACACCGGAATAATGCTACATAGAAGACACTATAACCTAACAAAATAATGTCAGTAATTGTACCATAGTACGAGACCAAATCAACAACTTGGGAGGTGTCTTTTGCACTAGACCTACACACTAATGTAGCCTCATAATACACTCCATTATTCTGACTTTTCCTATCAGTAGACCTAGTATGAAATCGATCACCATTCACTATAAAACCTGTACACTTGTGTGCATGAATATGTGGACCATATGCCAACCACTTTAGTGTTGTTCCATGTTCCTCTGCATTAATAGGTACCTAACAAAATAACAATAATGTGTTTAGAAAATTGATAGTAAGGGGGTGTTATTGGATATTGTATTTTAATGGATTTTAAATCCAACGCCAAATCCCCTGTTACTCAATATTGTATTTATTGAAATCTATTAAAATCCTGTGTTATTGAACCACATATTTGGATGATGGATTTTAAAATACAAGGAAATGACATGTTATTCATCACGGAATTAAAAATCTAAGGGATTCTTTGACAATGGATTCTGATGTATTTCACAACTCATTTATGACTAATCGAAATCCGATGTATTTCATCCAGATTCTAAAATCAGGTTTTATATGCCTTTGAAAGACAATATTTTTCATTATTCTTTCTCCTTCATCTTCCTCGTTGAGTTCAATTACTCTTATTTGTGATTGTTATTGTTTTCCTCTTTTAGTTTTGATTCAATTATTTTAGATTTTCTTTTCTGTTTTTGATTGATGAAATTCAAAGTTCTGATTTTTATGTCGTAACTGCAGATCTCATTCGCTGTAAAAGAGATCCAATGTAACGAAATGGAAAAGAGATAATACTATTTGTTGCTGTGATAGAGAACTTGAAGAAAACGAGAGTTAAGAGTTTAAGAAATTTTAAAACAAGAGACTAGACGAAATTTTTAGATTCCGATCTAAGAAGCTTGATGATCACTTAAGTGGACTTTTAGTTGATGTCTCTTCTAAGGAGGAACCCACTGAAAACCAAGTCAATCAACAGCTCTGATTAGGCTTCTGGGTCTCAAAGCAATTCAGATTGATTTGATTGGTGTCTGGACAATTTCATTCAGATGCATTGGCTTTATGTACTTTTGGTGAAGTTTTTGGTACAGGTTCAAAGCTTCTCAATCTAGTGACTTAGGGAATGCGAATCTGGATATTTGTGTGATTACATTGGTAAACTCTGGATTTTGCAGTACAAGGAATTTTACTTGTGTGTTTGGAGGAGCTATCATAAGTTTACTTATAACTCATGCCTTCAACTTTACATGAGGCACAAAATTGATGGAGGACACATTGCTCCTTGTAATGTGTAGAATTATCGGTGGCTGCATTTTTTATTTGCAATTCTTGTATCCTCCACAAAATTGCATTGATAGTGTTTTTTCTTCAATATCATTTCTATTTGTGTTTTGGTTTTGGTGTTGGGATGTGTTTTCTTTTAGATTTTGGTTTCTATGAAAAGCAGATTATCATAGCCAAGTAAGAGCAGAACTAATTGTGTCTCTTCTTGGTAACTTAAAGTTTAAGATTATGGTTCTAAGGAAATCTTTATTTCTCGGATTCAACTTGCACTTGGTCGTATCAACATTCATGTAAGACATAAACAAATTATTAGATGATTAATAAGGGGTTATTTTATCTCTCTTATAAGCTATGCATTTGGTGAAGATCAAGTGAGTTGTTTTCATCTTCAACTTATCTCAAAAACCAATAAATATTTGTTTATGATATCCAACATTTTGATCGAGAGACAAGGATCGAGAGACAAGCTGGATCAATCATAGTCACTAAAACAAACGACTAATTTGAACAATTGTGTTTTCAACAAATAGATCAAGAAACGAGACAAGACCTTCTCTAACTTATACAATTGTGTTTTTACTTTTGATGATTTGTCATGCTTTGAGCTGACTTCCTCACAACTTTCTATAGGACCCTCTTTCCATAATCATTCTTAATTGAGATAATGAAATCATAGATTTTCTCATTGACAGTAAGCTAGAGACCAAATGATCAGTATTCCAATGGCAACTAATGATATCGGCTCTTAACTCTTTCCTTCAACTAGTCTAGTTATCACGATTCGAGCTCATTGTTGTCATCAACAACAACTTCACCGGCATAGATAAAGACCTGAGGCTGATAGAGTTTCGTAACCTTTCGAAAAAAATCGAAATCCACCGGATCCAATTTTTTAATGTTGACGGTTACTGTTTTTTGATAGACTTTCAAATACAATCAAATCCCTATAAATCTATCAGATATGGATTTTCAAATATCATTATTAATCCATCGAAATTCATTAGAATCCACTCAAAACCACTACTTTTCAAATCCAACAGAGTCCGTTAAAATACAATATCCAATAACGCCCCCTAAGTTTCATTTTAACAAATACCTGAGATGTTAGTCACATTAGCTTGCCTTTTCTTTTAACCAAGATGCAAAATTCTGAGTATGCATACTCCATAAGTAAGATGCATTACGCCTGCATCTTACATTTATGTCTTGTAAGTACTGCATGTGCTCACTGCAAGGCAAAAATATATGATCCAGCCTATGGCCTGTAGTAAGTAAATGTAAATATCACTCACATCAGCACTTACTCTACGAAAGGATCCACAACAGCCATATTTTGAATGACATCAAGGTGTGCTATGTTCAACTCTGTCTCAGTAAAAATGTGGATACAATACTTGCACACACATTCCGTTCCACATGTATTACATCCAAGCAATGCCGTACTGGAAGTTCCTACAAAGTGTATACAGAAATAAAACACATAGTTAATCAATAGTTGTTTTGATATAATATGGTAAATCTTTTAAGTATTACATTAGAAAATAACTTCCAATACGGCAGTCTAAAAAATATTGACCTTTTCTTCCATCTTGATAACTCCTTCTCATCAAATTTTGAATCATCTTCTTTTTCTGATTCGCTTGATACATCATCGTTGTCAAATTCTAATCTACAATACTCAATCCTGTTTTTCTTACTTGTAGATTGTTTACAAAGTCGTTTTTGTAGTTTTTCAGGATTTTATAAATTTCCTGACCACTAAGTATTTTACTTTGCTTCTGATGCTCAACTTTTCCATCAAACCATGACTTCTTCCCTCTAAAACTGTGTGTCGGTGACAGACCCTTATGATGACACATGTAGACATGTTTCCTACTAAACTTCAACCATATACTATTTGTGTGTTTCCCACATAAAGGACATCCCATCTTACCCTTCACCTTGCAGCCTGCAATATTACCATATGCTGGGAAGTCATTTATCGTCCAAAGTAACATTGCTTTAAGTGTAAAACTCATTTTTGTCAAGGCATCATATGTAGATACTCCATTCAGTCATAGATAATGTAGATCCTCTATCAATAGCTCTAAGTAAACATCAATATTATTACTAGGTTGTTGTGGACCAGAAATTAATAGTGTAAGCATTTATGTTTTCCTTCTTCATACATAAATCTGGTGGGAGGTTGTAATTAACTAACAAAACAGGCCAGCAACTTTAGTTCGAATTCTTCATGTTGAATGGATTAAATCCATCTTTTGCCAGTCCAAGCCTCATATTCTCTCTGATCTGTACATTCCCTTAACTCTAGGTATGATAGCAAAATACCGTAGTACCTTCTGTGGGACTCCTTTCCTTACTTCACCACTGTGCATATTAGTTTTCCACCTTGAAGCCTTGCACTTAGGTTAGTTGTTTAGCTCCTTGTACTTATTTCTGAATATACAGCAATCATTGACACATGCATGGATCTTCGTAGCCCATATCAAATGATTTCAGAATTTTTTTAGCATCATATAATGATGTCTGTAACACATTATCTTATAGCAGCATCTCTAGCAAGGTCTCTAGCAAGTCATTGTAGCTCTTGTCAGACCAACCATTATGTGTCTTTAGTCTGAATAATGACACTATTGCTGAAAGCTTACTATGATTTAGAAAAGATGGATACAATGGTGTTCCAGCATCTGCAAGCTTTGCAAGAAAATTATCTTTTTCTTATCTTCACCCTCAGCCTGACAACCAGACTCATCCAAGACCGCAACAGCTTGATATAATCCTAAAATCGCATCATTAAACAGATAAGATTTGTCTACCATATTATTACCTACCTTAAGTTCTTCATGATGATACCAATCAGACTGCACCTTGTAAGACTCGTCCATTCCTCTTCTTACAACATGATCTACTACAACACTGCTAATATGACGGTCTATGTAACGATAGTCAGTACATAGACATATAATCATATCTACACCTCCCATACCCTCAGCCACTGCCCTTACAAACTGTGTAGCTCATTCCTCATATGCAAGATCAGCTCTTCATTACATAAAGAAAAGAAAACTAATGAAGTGCAACCCCCTAATTGAAACCTAACCTATATAATCAATTAACTTACCTACAAAGATGCACCCAATCTTTGTGCACCATTTTATATGTCAACCAAAACTAAAACCAGACAAATTAAGAAATATCTTAAACACATACATAAAAACCTGAAGATAATCTCATGTTGGTCCTTAACAATATTTTGTGTGGTGAAATGTTGGTGATAAAGTTAGGAATCGAGTTGATCAAAAAGTAACTCAATATGGTTTGGTTTGTGGTTAGGATACTATTAGCGATAAATGATTATTGGAAGATATTCATATCTCTTTTGTATTTCGATTTAGTCCACCAGATTATTCTCATATGAAGGCTTTTGGTTCAGCTATGTTCACAAGGTTGCAAGGGACAAAGATAAATTTTGTGAACGAAGTCGTTTATGTGTCTTTGTTGGCTATCCGTTTGGTCAAAAGGGTTGGCGATGTTTGATATGTTGTGAAAGGATTTTCTAGTCTCACGAGATATTGTGTTTAAAGAAGATGAGTTTTCGTTTACGAGCGGCAATAGTACACTGCATGAACCGTTAACTTCACCTATCATTGATAATGATTGGGCTTCAGAGAGCAAAGTTTTGGTTACACTTCTACCTGTCCCATTGTTGCCTGTTGTACCTAATGAGCCGTTACACGACAGGGGGAGCTTGGGAGATAATATTGCAGTACCAGAAGAACGTGTACTTTCTCAAGTTGAATTTGTTTCCGGCATTCAAACAGCAACACTATCTTCTCCTACTATAGCTACGGAGCCTTCTAGTGACATTCCAATTTCCTCGGCTAAACCTCCTAGACAAAGTCAATGCACAAAGACAGCATTTGTTCGTTTACAAGATTATGTGCAGTACAATGTCTCTTGTGATCAAGACCCTAATCACGTTCTCACACCCTCTGATCAAGAATCTTCATCGGGTCATGTTGCAGCCAAGAATTGGGAAGTCTATCATATGAATGTCAATAACGCGTTTCTACATGGTGATCTATATGAAGAAGTCTATATGAAATTTTCACCTGGTTTTCGCCACACACATCCCAATAAGGTGTTCGCTTAAGGAAGTCTCTTTATGATCTAAAATAGGCTCCTCATTGTTGGTTCAAGAAGCTGTCAGATGTGTTCCTTAAGTTTAGCTTTGTGTAGTCCTATGATGACTATTCATTCTTCTCTTATACAAAAAGTGGGAAAGAACTTTGAGTATTGGTTTATGTGGATTATTTGCTCATTTGTGGTAATGACAGTTATTTGGTTTACAAGTTCAAGGAGTATCTCAATAAATGTTTCTCAATGAAGGATTTGGGAAAGCTAAAGTACTTTCTTGGTATTGAAGTAAGTCGTACTCCTGGAGGGATTTTATGTCACAAATAAAGTATACTTTGGATATCACCGCAAAGAGTGGTAATCTGGGGTCAAGGCCAGCGACTACACCAGAGCTAATTCACTAACTTGCTTTGGATGATGGTCCATCACTTGAAGATTCGACTAGTTATCTACGATTTATTGGGCATCTCGGACACACAGCCAGAACTCTCTTACTTGGTACATGTCCTTTCTCAATTTATGCAACAACCGCGTACGGCTCATTGGGATGCGACTATTAGACTTGTTTGATACTTGAAAGGGATGTCGGGCAAAGGGATTCTCTTGAAGGCGGATGATGATCTTTCTCTTATGGTTTACTGTGACTCAAATTGGGCTGCTTGTCCTCTGACTTGTCTATCCTTAAGCACCTATGTCGTGTTATTTGGTGGCTCTCCGGCCTCATGGAAAACAAAGATACAAGACACGGTTTCTCATTCCTCTGCTGAAGCAGAATATAGAGCTATGGCAGTGGCTATTCGTGAAATAAAATGGTTTCACAAACTAGTGAAAGAATTGGGTATTGATCAGTTTGCGCCACTTTGTTTGTTTTGTGATAGTCAAGCAGCGATTCACATTGCCACTAATCCGGTGTTTCACAAATGTACGAAACATATAGAATTGGATTGTCTTGTTCTTTGAGATGCGGTTACTGACAAGATTATTTTTCTCCATCATATCCGAACTACACCTCAGCTCGCTGATATCTTAGCTAAAGCTTTGGGTCGAGCACAATTTGACGTTATAATGTCCAAGTTGAACGTTTTTGACTTGCACGCTCCAACGTGAGGGACATTATTAGTGATAACCAAGTATTGGATGATTTTCGTATCTCTTTTGTATTTTGGTTTAGTCTAGTTTTGATTAAGTCTAGATATTTACATATTGGAGTTTTTCTATACTTGTATAAATACTTTGTAAAGAAGATTAATCAAACCGAGCAATTCAATAACTAATTCTACAAATATGTTGGTGTTGTATGCTGTGTAGTTTTCGTAATTTTCCTAAATTGGTTTTTGAAGAAATTTCGTATTTCTACTCGTCTTTAATTATTATCGATGTTGGTTTGTTACTTAATTACAGTTTCCACATATTTCGTATAGATGTAAATTTTTAGAATATAAGTCGAATATCTTTACTACGTTCCATTAACAAATCTGGTATTAATTCTGGGTCTAGTATCATCGTCAATATAAACTTTTTTTTTGTTTTAATCAGTCAATATAATCTTAATTTGTAATAAAACTTTACAAATGACTTTAGCGGACCATATTATTTTAAGTGATTATAAATGTATCCAAGATTAGTGTTTTGTGGATACGAGTTTAATGGTTGATCAGTCACTAATATTCATTATTGCTTATAGTTAAACCGAAGAAGAGCAATGATAGTGTTATTTATGTTAAGTACTTAGAGCCTATCTCATCCAACAGTAAAACACTAAATTTGATGACAAATGTTCTCCAACCCAACTAAGAATTAACACCATATTTGATATTTTGGTGTTTTGTAAACAATTTTATTCATAATAATTTTGAATATTTTACCCGAATGAAAAATCGGTTGAGGAATGATAACACAGAGTTTTAACCTTATTATCCTACTACAAGTGCGTAGCAAATCGAAGTAGTATTATAGGGATCAAATCTACGAAAACTAAGTAGTTACATTATAAATCTCTAAACCAAACTTAACTAAGACAAATCAAAGTAATGGTGGTGAATTTACTTAAGCAAATCAGAAAACACAACGATGTAAACTCAATAAATAAAAGCATTCTGTTCAGGGAATTAATTAGGAAATCAAGGATCTAAATCAGAGAACTATTCAGGGCAAGATTAAGCCCAATTAATATCACTGTCGTGGCATCGACTACTATATCTAGCAACCTAGAATCCTAAATTATCGTTTGATCATAGAGACCTAAACGCGCATTATCGATTATGTGTGATAAGTACACAATTAGCTTTAATATCAGCTCTCGTTGGTTAACGAATAATTGCTCATCTATGTTCTTTCAGACATCTAACAAATACTTTGGTGAGTTAAGTCACATATGATCATAGGCTAGTTAGCTATTAACCTAAGTATTAAGAACAACTATAGATGGAGAACACTTTAAAATTAAATCCTATTTGTCTCTAATCCATTGATTCCCTAAAAATCTTAGAGAACTCTAAATCTGATTGAGAAATTACTCAGGCATGGTAGAAAGAGACAAAGCAACAAACATCTTAGAAATCATAATATAATTGCACTAGAAATTGAAAGAGTTAAGAAATTTTTTCCAAAGTTGTAGAGGATGAAATCTTCTTCCCAAAGCATAAAAAAGCCATAGAAAAGTGACTATAATCAAATGAATCTCTCTATCCCTTGAAAAACCTAATTAAAACTAGTTGAAAACGTGTTTGTTAAGAAATATGGAAAACAAAAAATCTCGTGCAGGCCCGTGGATCGATTGATCGACATCTGGATCGATCGATCCACAATAGAGCGGTCAATCTCAACACCAACTGGTCGATCTTCAAGTCGGGCGCATACCATTACTCGAGAACTGGAACAGCTGATCCTGAAGTGCAAGGCGATCCTTAGGTCGAGCGTAAATCCTGGTGTGGAGATGATCGATCAATCAAGCGGGAGCTTGTCGATCATGAACTCATGCACTGCTTCTGATGCTGTAAAAGATCGATATCCAGATGTGGATTGATCGATCCTGGTTTCTTGAAACGCCAGAATTGCTCCATTTCGCTCTAATCTATGTTTTGAGTGCTTATATCCAATTTATGCAGTTTTGTACTTAAAAATACTCTAAAATACCAAAAAAAATTGTAAAACATACGAATAAATTAGTCAAAAACCGATCAAAATAAGGTACATCAAAGACCAAATAAAATTAATTCATAATTGAATCAAATAAAACCTTAATTTTACTAGTTCTTATACATGTCCAAAATTTCTACATATGAAAGATTCAAAAATCAATTAAATCTTACTCGAAACTGACTAAAATTGACCCAAAGACTTAATACTGAGAGGTAATAAATATTATAATTTACAACTAAAAAATAAATATAGTCTAAAATATGTTAAATCTATTTTATTTTCAATAATATGAAATGTTAATTATAGTTAATATGAAATAGTAATTATTTTTAATTATTTATCAAAACTATTAAAAATATTATTAATTTTAAAATTAAATAAAAAATTCTTAAATTTATTAATCCAATAATAAAAATATTATATTGGTATGAGATTTAGTGTTGCTTATTGGAGACTAAAAACCTTTTGAAACATTAGAACATCCACCATTGGTGTAAATGTTAATAGCTAAATTAGATTGAATGTGGCTGAATGTGAAATCTGGCTGATTTTTTTTTCATTGGAATGTTACTAAATAAGTTAAAATTAAATGGTAACACAAAGATTAGGCTAAATTTTTTAGAATTTAATATATTAGTTAAGTAAGAAAACAAATAATATTGTGTACTATAAACCAATTTAATTTAAAAAATACTCTTGGAATGTTTAAATAATATTTAAAAATAGGTAATAAGCAAGAATATTATATAAAAATTAAACTTCCATTATGTAACTTTTGATCATCTATGCTATCAGTTGAGACAAAAAAAACTCTAAAATATTTTAGTATATATATATATATATACTTAAACCTAAAACACTAAAGTAAACGTAATCTAAAGTATAAGATATAAAACCGAACTGGAATTGACTAAATAACTAAATGGAACCTAGATTCATATACTTGAAAAACCAAATTCAAACTTGAGTCATACCAAAAACTGAATGACTATCCAAAATACATGAAATATAATTATGTACATAAAAATTATATAATACTATTATTCATTTTGGAACAAAATAGCAAAGAAATAAATAATATTCAAAAAATGAAAATTTGAATTTTGTTATACATTTTTTATTAAATATTAATTTTTAGATTTTTATTAAATACATGAACGTGAACTTGATCAAAATCGAAGTTTGATAAAAATTCGATAAAATCAGATTTTTAACAAATTACCATAATCAAACAATACATTATCTATTCTGAATCAAAATCTAGTAAAAGTATGCCCGAATAGATGTTAAGTGAGTGAAATTGAAAATATGAAAAACTTATGTGAATCAAACAGTCTTAAATGTTTATATTTAAATTTAACTTGAAATACACAACATGGTTTGTTATTTACAATTAATTACATATTTTATTTAAAAATTGTTAAAATCTCAATAATAATAAAAATAATGGAATTGTGAATTTTTCTTTCGGTAACAGCTAAATTGTAAAATTGTAAAATTGTTGAAAACTTTTTACAAGTTATGACTCAAAGGTTATGTGTGGGTTGGAATTAAAGATATAGTTAACTACATCGGTCTCAATCAATCTTTTCTAATTATATCCCAAGTGTATATGTAATGCTGTTTTTGCTTTAGACTGTAACTTCAACGCGTTAATTTAGGGAAAAGACAGAACAATGTTCAGTTTATGATCACGACGCGTAATAATAAAAGATCTTAAGAATAATTTTTAAATATAAGAAAAGAACAAAATAGGGGTATATATGTGTATAATTATTTCTGAATGCAGACTATAAATCTTGGAAATCAGAGGCTAAAGGGTTGATTATGGGGATGACGTTAATCTGTCTATTACAACTTCCTAACTTAGATGTAATCATGCTTCTCTAGGCTATCTCTCTTGTAACCTGATACGCTCTGACTTGTCAGTCAAATTATAGCTAGTAGTAACTATTTTTTTACTTGGAAACTATTTATCAAAAAAAAGAAGAAGCCATAGTTATTGTTTAACTTTCTCTTCTATTTATACGTGTTAACAACTCCAATCTAAGTATTCCTTCTAAGTTGAACTTATCCAAATGGAAAATAGTAAAACTCCGTTACAAAAGAGAGAACGTACAGAGATTATTTCAAGAATTACGAGGGTTAAAGATGTTGATATTCTCAATTGTCCGGTTTGTTATGAGCCGCTCACTATTCTCATCTTCCAGGTTATTTTGAATCTCGCATTTCTATTTGTTTCAGCTTAAATTACTTCTTCTTTTCCATATCCAGCTTCTTATTTTGATAGTTAGTGGAACTATGATCAGTAAAGTAACTCCTTTGGTTTTGCATTTCAGTGTGTAAATGGACATTTAGATTGCTCTATATGCATAGCCAAAGTGAATAATAAAATGCCCTGGTCCAGCTTGTAATTTGGTTACTGGTAAAAAACGTTGCATCTCAATGGAGAAAGTGGTCGAGAGTGTTCTTGTTTACTGTCGAAATGCTAGCGTTGGTTGTCCAAAACTGTTTAGTTTCAGAAATCAGAAAAAATTGCCAAGTCATGAGAAGGAATGCAAATATATCAAATGTTCATGCCCTAAACTCGACTGCATTTTCGTTAGTTTATCCTATGTTTTCCGTCACTTTCATTCTAAGACCATCATTATTGGGAAGTTCTTAAGGGTTTTGTATCTTATTTTATTATTAAAAACTTAAGAAACCCTTAAGAAATCCTATAAAAGTTTTTTATTTAAAAAACTCTTTTAATGGGCTTTTAACTTATTTTATTATTAAAAAACTTACTCTCTCTTCTTTTTATCCTCTCTCATTTTTTCACTCTCTCTACTTTTTTCACTCTCTCTCTCATTTTTATCCTATCTCCTTTTTTCACTCTCTCTCCTTTTTTTCACTTTCTCTCCTCTTTTTATTCTCTCTCATCTTTTCACTCTCTCCTCTTTTATACTCTCTCTCATCTTTTACTTTCTCTCATCTTTTACTCTCTCTCCTCTTTTTTCTTTCTTTCCATAACTTACAATCTTCTCAGCAACATTTGTATTCACTGTTGTCCCATCTTTTCTTGTTCGAGACTTGACCCACACCTTCCAAGCCCACCTCCTGGTTGTCATCGTCCTTTTCCCAGTTTGCGCCGGGAGCCTCCATCTCAACCGACAGCCTGGCAGACTGCAAAATCATTGCACTTCCNGGATCTCCACCGCTATTTTTCTATAGAGAGTACATATAGAAACGACTGAATTTGTATATAGTAATGACATTATCTTCAGCATTATTGCATCATGCATAACTACTAACCATCTCCTCAGCTAGTCTAACCATTCTCTTCTGACTACAAGTGTAAGGAATCTGTTTTCTCCTCCTTTCTCTATAGCTGTCACTCAACACCTACAGAAATTAATGTTATCATACAGTAACATATGGATCATATACCAATATATAATCATTTTAATGTTTTAAGTACCTTAAATTCCGCACTTGTTTTAAACTTCACAAACTTATGCCAGTCAAAAGGAGATGTTTTTTGGTCGCAAATTCATCCTTTGTTTGGTATTCTTTGCTTCATTAATGTCAGCCACTAAGCGCGATTTAGAGCTCCTCCATAAGGCCCCCATTTGCTTAAGAATAGCAGTCTTTTGGTACTCCTCGTCTAGTTCAAACCTAGCCTGAAACCAATTATAAAACTATTCAGTTCTAAAACTGTCTGAAGTTCAAACCTAGCCTCAAAAAAAAACCAGTCAACTATTGAGAGTAAATAATATTATTACTTAAACTTATTTCCATAAAACTGTCTTAAGTTCTTCACATATCTTGTTCCATCTATCTACAGTGTATGGAACGTGTTCACGTACCAATGGGCCTAGGTATAAAGAAAGTTTCACTGACTCGGGACCATATGGTTCTCCCATAACATTGAAGTCGACTCGTACCCTGTTACTTGGATCCTTTGCAATATCTTTCATCCTCGTTGGTCCACGTTATCTCTTTTTTTTTGTTTCATTCACATTATCCTTAGGTTTAGACAACTGAAGTTCACCTAAAGGTTCTTCCTTATCATATTCTGCAGAAGCTGCACCTATCTCAGCATGTTCAGCAGCAGGTCCACATCCCTCGTCATGTTGAACAACAACTGCACCTACCTCATCATGTTCTGCAGCAGCTCCTCCTCTCTCTGTTGTACCTATGTCTTGAGCATCCTCGTAGTGCTCACTTACTAAATTTGGTTTATCTACTTGTGTTTGGTCACTAGCTGGTTTTTCTTTGACTGCCTTCTTAGATGGTCTTCCTCTTTTCTTCTTAGGTCCCATCGTGAGCTTCCTAATACAAACAAAAGTCAAGAATATTAGTCACAAATTACCAAGTCAATGAGATAAGTTAGTCTCAACTGAGACTAATATAATAAGAAATTTGTGAATATATACACAAAAACTCAAAATAGAATAAACAGAACAGATTGATGCCTTAAATAACTTATAGAGATGTTGACAACAATTTCGTAAATCGAGATAACTCTCAATGTTTCATGCCTTAAATAACTTATATATTACTCTCAAGATTACTCTTAATTATTAACTACGTAAATCCTTTCACAATCAGTTCTGGCTTTTTCTGCCTCATCCATATCATTATCGGATTCAATATCTACATCAATGTTTGACACTAATTGACAACAGTCAGCAAAACTTTTGATTCTCTATCACTGTATATTTTTGAGAACTTCTCACAACCACATGCCAACTCGAAGACTCATCTTCTCTTATATAGAAAACTTGCTTTGCTTGAGTAGCCAAAATATAAGGATCCTTTGCAAAAGACACTTGGCTATTCTTCAGATTGACTAAAGTGAAACCATCTTGAATCTTGACTCCATTTCCCAATACTACAATCGCAACGGTATAAAGGAACATAAAAAAATTATAGTCAAGCAATATAATGTCTGTTATTTGACCATAGTACAAAACCAGATCAACAACTTGTACATTGTCTTTTGCACTAGACCTACATACAGCTGTAGCCTCATAATAAACTCCACTGTTCTGTGTCTTTCTATCTATAGATTTTGTGTGGTATCGTTCGCCATTAACTACATAACCAGTGTAAGACCGTGCAGAAATATGTGGACCATACGCCAACCATTTAAGTTTGTCTTCATGTGCATTTGAGTCTATAGAAATCTATGAAATGTAATTAAGCAACTGTCATTTTACAAAATATGTAAAAATCAAAAGAAATACACATAGTTTTAGAATAACTTGCCTTTGCTTTTAACCAAGAGGCAAAATTCCGAGTATGAGTACTCCACAAGGTTGATGCATCACGTTTACATCTTGCATTAGAGTCTTGTAAAAACTGTAAATGTTCACTACAAGAAAGCAACAAAAAACACTAAAACCATTGACTGCCACATTATACGAAATAAAAATGACTCGGATTTGTAAATGTACTAAAAATTTTAAACAGACTTACTCAACAAAAGGTTCAATGACTGCCATGTTCTGAATAACAGCGAGATGTGCTATTTTCAGCTCCGACTCTGTAAGAACAATGTTCATGCTTCCTCATATAGGATGCCCGCCTAGTAAAGTATGATTCTCATACTCGGGATTTCGTATCAGTTTTTCTTGCATATTTGTAGACTTTTTCAGAAACACATTACATAATTTAATACACTCTTCTGCAAGATAGCACTCAGCTATACAACCTTCTGCTCTAGCAGGATTTTGGACATATTTTTTTAAAACTTTCATATATCTTTCAAATGGGTACATCCATCTAAACTGAATTGGTCCTCCTAGTCTTGCTTCCCTACCTAAGTGTACTATCAAATGCACCATAATATCAAAAAAAACTAGGAGGGAAATATCTTTCAAACATGCAGATAGTTTCAACAATCTCCTTCTCCATTACTATTAGTTGTTCTCTATCAATAACTCGCTGACACAGCTTATTGAAANAAAACTTCTAAGTGCAATCGGAAGAAGGAGATGCATTAGTACATGATAGTTGTGTGATTTTAGACTTGAGACCTTATAGTCATCTAATGATACTCCTCTAGATATGTTTGAACAATATCCATCTGAGCCCTTGAAGTAAAATAATCTTTTGCAGAAAACTTTTGTATCTGTTTTTGATAAAGACCATGGTGCTGCAGGTAAAAAGTTCTTTTTCCTTGCGTTTTAGGATGCAGATCCTACCTAATACCTAGTTCCTCAAGATCTTTCCGAGCTTGAAGACCGTCTTTAGACTTACCACAATGCAACAAAGTAGATACAATACTAGCACCCACATTTCTTTCAACATGCATCACATCTAATTGTTGTCTAACCGGTAGTTTCTAGTCAATGTAGTAAACAAAAACAAATTTAAGATGTAGCCAACTTGAAGTTTAAAGAAAAAAGAAAATGAATATAAAACAGATCGTACTTCCCGATACGGTAACTTGAAGAATATTGACCTTTTCTTCCACCTTGACAACTCCTCCTCATCTACTTGTACTTCATCATCTCATTCAGACTCACTTGAGGAATTTTCACAATCAGATCGTAACTCACACTGTATTCAGTTATTTTCCTCTTATTTGCAGATTTTCTGAAATTGGCAAAGTCATTCTTAAATTTTTTTTAGTTTTTGAGAGATCCCCTTCCTAGTTAATGTTCGACTCTTCCGACCTTGTTCGATTTTACCATTAAACCACGACTTCTTTCCTCTAAAATTGTGTGTTGGTGGCAATCCCTTTCTATGACACATGAACACATATTTTCTGCTATGTTTCAACCACATACTATCAGTATTTTCCCACATAAAGGACAACCCATCTTACCCTTTAATTTGCAGCCAGCTAGATTTCCATATGCAGGAAAGTCACTTGTAGTCCAGAGCAACATCGCCTTGAGATTAAATGTTGATTCCGTGAATGCATCAAATGTTAATTCTCCATTACTCCAAAGGTGATTAAGATCTTCAATCAAGGGCTGTAAGTAAACATCAATGTTGTTACCAGGCTGATGTGGACCAGGAATTAGTAAAGTAAGCATGATGTTTTCCTCCTTCATGCACAAATCAGGTGGCAAGTTGTAGTTAACTAATAAGACAGGCCAGCAATTGTAAATGTTATTCATATTAAATGGATTAAATCCATCTGTTGCAAGTCCGAGTCTAACGTTTCTTTCTTCAGTTGCAAAAGAAGGGAATTTGGCATTCATATGATCCCATGTAGCTGAATCCACCGGGTGTCTTAGCTTTCCGTCACTACTCTTATTAGTGAAATGCCACCTTAAATCTTTGGCCATTTCCACAGATCTATACATCCTCCTAAGCAGAGGAATAATTATGAAGTACCTTAGAACTTTCTATGGGACGCCTTTCTTAACTTCTTTGGTATGTATGTTGGTTTTTCAGCGTGAAGTATTACATTTGGGACAGTGATCAAGCTTCTTAAATTTCTTTTTAAATAGGCAGCAGTCGTTGACACAAGCATGAATCTTCTAGTAACCCATATCAAAGGACTTCAAAAACTTTTTCACATCATACAGTGATGTGTGAAGCACATTATCTTCTGGCAACATCTCTGGCAATGTCTCTAAGAGATCATTAAAACTTCTATCTGACCACCCATTTTGTGTCTTCAGTCTAAACAATGACACAATTAGAGACAACTTGCTGTGATTTACACAGTTTGGATATAAAGGAGTTCCAGCTTCTGCAAGCTTTGCGAGGAACTCATCCTCTTTAATATATCCCCTTCCAGAATGTCGTTTATATCGTAATTGTGATCCAACAAATCAGCCGCTTTATATAAACCATATATTTCTTCACTGATTTAAACCTCCTTCATTTTCTGTTGGTGACTTCAATTCTCCATGGTGATACCATTCAGAATACATCTTGTAAGCCTCATCCATTCCCCTTCGTAAAAGATGGTCAACTACCACACTGCCTTGATGACGATCTAAATTACGGTAGTCAATGCAAGAACATATCACCATATCCACCACTCCCATAGATGACATAACAGATTACACAGAACTAGAAGCCCCTCTTTCATATGTTGGATCAGCTCTTTAACAATTAAATTAAAAGGTAAAAAACAAAATCTCATACTATATTATTAAAACCAAAACCTAATAAGCCAATTTCTTACCTGTTAAAATGCACCAATTTCTTGTAGACTATTATATATTCTAACCTTAATTCAGATAAATAGACCATATAAAGAATAACCAAAAGTTCTATGTGGACATATAACCAAAAGTTATATGTGGACATATAACTGAATTTTATTGAAGTTATATGACAACATATAACAAAACAACCCACAATACTATGAAAAATGAAGAGTAAAGCAATCACAAGTACACACCAATTCAAACCAGATATAGACAACAACCAAATAGTTATCAGATTTCTAAAAAAATACATAACAAATATCAAAATATATATAAAGGTACATGACACATACATTTAAGAAACCAATGATCTAAACTCCGACTATACATAAGGCATCAAATTTATGAACATAAGTGCACTAAATTCCTGCCCTAAGATGCTCATGTTCAGAATCAATTTAAAAAGTAGAAGGTTATTAGGATATGAAATTATGTATAGATAGTAATGCATCAGATTCACAGCTTATAACTAAGACGTCTCTTATACAATTCACAGCACACATTCAATTCAAACTATAACCAAAACTAAAAATATAAGACAAAATATATAATCATTACCAGTTAAACAGTGCATCAGCTTCTATAGATATATAAATCATTACTATTATCAATATCAGTTTATAAGGAAAAAGTGACTAACCTGTGTGAGAAAATAGATAAAAAAACTTCAAGTTCTCATTTTTGCATTGACCAGCGCTTGCAAAACAACATAACAAAATATTAGTACTCAACAAATACTAACATCAGATATAGCTGGACAATCACGATTGGTTACATTCAATAAAGATAAATAACAGAATTTAAAGAACTAATAACACCAAATTCATTAGCCATATATAGACTATTTATCTAACTATGAAATCCAATATGTAGCTAAATATATATTCAAGAAACTAATCATCTCTGTATCTTATAATATACCAATTAAAATCACAGCAAAAGATTGGATATGTTGCTTAGAACTACTCATAATCACATTATCTGCATCATGGCATAGCTCGTTTTTCAAATACAAAAATTTGAGTTGTCCAAACTACTACTACCCAAATTGTCACATAACTAAAACATATCATACAGAAACTGTAACCTGATTCATGAGAAAAATTCATTATCATACATTATCTCAGATAAAACTTATGATCAAGAGTAAGAACAAAGGAGAATTGTTACTAACATGTGCCTGTGTGAGATAAGATTATGATTCAGCTTCAAAATCTTTTTCTTGCACTCAACAATGCTTTCACACAAAAATACAGAATTAAAAAAAATTTAGAATACTCTAACATATTTCAAACAAGTAACAAATAAAACAGAAATAAATCAGAGAGCTATACAATCATCTTTTACTTTTGTTGGTTTGAAATTTTTTAAAAAACTTAGAGAGCTAATGGCACAATAACGATATCAAAACAAAGATAAGAATGTAAACATATCCAAATGAAACAAATTCATGAATTTACAGAAGCAGTAAACAAAGCCACAAATTTCACATAAGAAGTAAACTAAGCCACGAATTTCACTGGAATTGTAGACACAGTTCAGAATACAGAGAAAGTGAATCTCAGAATTCAAAGAAAATACTCTCAGACTCTCAAAATTATATTATACATAGTCGATTAACAGAGAATAAGTTACATGCATCCACAAAATCATAGATTTTATGTTCATGAAAGAGATGAACATCATGAAAACAAAAATTCAGAATCGAATAGGTTTCTTACTGAGGTAAAACTTAAATTTAAACTCCAGAAACAAATCAATTTTTTAGATTCGAAAGATAGAAAGAAAGAGAGAAGAACAAAAACAAATTCTAGGAAAAAAATTTAAGGGAAAAGAATGATATACTAGCCTTCGATTTCAGCCAAATCGGACTAATAACACCAAAATTATCTCCGGCGAAGATGGTACACACCTTAACAACGACAACAGAAAGAGTAATTACGATAAATCGATGAATTTTATTTTTGTGAGAAAGTATCTAACGTTAGGGTTTTTACGCATTTAGAGGGAAGAAGAGGAAAAGTGATTATTTCAGTACGTGTTGAGCAGAAAAGTGTGTCTCTTTTTCCCGCTTACTTAAAAAAATTGTTTGCGTTTATAAAATGCTATCGTAGCATTAGCGAAAAATAAAATACCTCTTCAATAGCAATATACCAAAATGTGCTATGTAACAGTGGTATCAATGAAGACTTTTTTGTAGTGTATGTACTCGATGAAGACACCGGAGCAATTAGAGGAAGCGATACATCTGATTCTATCCAAATTCAATCAACCTAGCAAAAGAAAAACTCATCTAATTATGTCCTGATTCAACCAACACAGCAAAAGAAAGATTCATGTGACCCTCTTCAGATTCAAGCAGTCAAACAAAGAAGAGATGGAACCTTCGAAGAACACAACCCAACATGTAGATGTCACATTATTCGACACCTTTCGAAAAAACTCTTTGACATCTATGTGAGCTTCGACTTAGCAAAGGAAATCTGGTCGAATCTTAAGAAGAATTATGGCGGAGGGGATGAAAGGAAGAAACAGTACATAACATCTTAGCGAATATGCTTCAAGATCAGAGACAATATGCATGTATTCTTCATGATTATGAAGCCATCGTCTCAAGGATCCAAGCTGAAGGAATGCAAATTGACAATCATCTTGCACCTTTGGTTCTGATTAATAAACTACGTGATTCATGGAGCAACTGTCGTTCAAGATTAAAGCACGAGAAGAAAAGGATGAATCTTGATGAATTGATTTCTGACATCATGAACGAAGAAGCCAACAAAATTTACCAAGGTAGAGGTTCTAAAACCAATTCTTACAAGTCTGATGCTAATCTTGTTGAAAGCTCATCTGGTAATGGAAAAAAGAAGTGGAAAGGAAAGAAGAAAGGCAAAGATAACAAAAATCCACCGAAACAATCTATTGAGTTTAAGAAACAAGTGAAGTGATGGAATTGTGGAAAGCTGAGTCATAAGAAGCATGAATGCAAACTGCCACATCAACAAAAAGAGAATACTCAATTCATCTGACAAAAGACATCGTTGATGTCGATACTGAGATTCACGTTGCAACTGACAAGGTGGAATGGATTGTAGACTCTGTATCTACAAGGCACATTGATAAGTGTGATTTTTAATGGTTTTAGAGTACTATTTTAGATTGTTTTTGTACCCGTTTAGCTAGTTTCCCTTGCATTTAGGTCCATTTAGGTTAGTTTTGCACTTTTTGCATTTGNTTGCTTAGGAGAAGAAGTCACTCAACACTCGGATCGCTGCCTCGCGGTTCGCTGGCG
>OVBA01001868.1:0-39179 GCA_900406435.1 Lepidium aucheri
TATAGATACTATTAACTTTTATATAAGTATTAGAGACAAAATATTATATAACGCATATCTATCTGATAAAATTACATTTTGAATACAACACAAATCATCATTATAATATAGGTATATATACTACACATTTCAATGAAACCACATATCAAATTTCAATATTTCAAGATTAAATCACATATATAAATGAAACCACATATTAAATTTCAAGATTAATATATGTATAATAAAAATTTGTCGATGCATTCAAATATATAAATCAATACATATTAGAAATAAACAAAAAAATATTTAGTTCAAATAAATATAAGTAACTATGTATAAGCAGAAAATTCATGAAAATCTAATCCCGTGCAATTGCACGGGACATCATCTAGTTACCTATATAAAACTGTACAAATAAAATATAAATGATGAATGATAAATGTGAAAAGACAATATTATATTTATAGAAAAAATGTAGGGTTTTCTATTAGGAAAAAACATTGGAATGAGAAATCTCGTGAGATATACCATTTATTAAAGTTAAGAATAATATCGATTTAATAGATTTTTTGATTAAAATCAAATGAAAATTATATCTTTAAAATTAAATGTTGACATTGAATATAATTGAAAAGCAACAACATTACATAATTTATTCAATTATATTAACTAAATGACATAAATAATTTTTTAATTAAATTTGCTTCTTAAATACATAATCAGTTGTGATCAAATCAATAGATACATTTTGAAGATAAATATCATAAATATTGATTACCAAATTAATACGATAATTATTTGATTGGTTGATTTATAATTATTTTTCTTTCATAAATTAGATATACATTCGATTATAATCTTTTATATTATAACACTTAATTTTGTTAGATTTCTTACTTGCTCTGAAAACATACATTTACAATAATTTTTACCATATATATCATGTATATTGATTACCAAATTAATACGGTTATTGTTCAATTTAATTGATAAATGCAAATCTAAACCTAACTACTAAAGCACAATTATAGTACTATATTAAATGTAGATATCATAAAAATTGTATACATTTATTACCATATCATAAAAATGCGTATATATTTATGATATGGTAAATCGTATAAATCTTTTTTTTGTCAACAATATTGGGCCACAACTGGCTGGCCCAGTAGCCAAGTTCCTGCATAATGCAGGCGACGAGACTCAATCCCGGGTTGTACAAGTGCGCCTGCCATTTAGTAGACTTACCCCTGCCATTGGACTAAAGGCCATTTGCATCGTATAAATCTTTTTAAAAATTGTATAAATTTATTACTATATCATAAAAATTGTATAGATTTAATATTGCATAAAATTAGGGTTTTCTATTTGAAAAAAAAAGCATAATGAAAAATCTCGTGAGATATAACATTTATTAACGTTAAGAATAATCATTTAATTTTATAGATCCCGTGATTAGAATCAAATAGAAATTGTATCTATCAAATTAAATATTGAAATCGAATGCATAATTGAAACGCAACAACATTACATAATTTCTTCCATTATATTAACTAAATACAATAAATAATTTTTTCAATTAAATTTATTTTTTAAATACATAATCAATTGTGATCTAATCAATACATATATTTTTACCATAAATGTCATACATGTTGATTACCAAATTAATACCATAATTATTTGATTGGTTGAATTATAATTATTTTCTATTCATAAATTAGATATACATTCGATTCTAATCTTCGATATAATAACACATAATTTTGTTAGATTTTTTACTTGCTCTAAGAGCATATATTTAACTTGTTACCATAAATACCATGTAGATTGATTACCAAATTAATACTTTAATTATTCGATTTGATTGATAAATTCAAATCTAATCCTAACTAATAAAGCACAATTATAGTACAACATTAGATTAAGATATCATAAAAATTATTGACATTTATTACTATATCATAAAAATCGTATATATTTATGATATGATAAATCATATAAATCTATTTTATATCGTATAGATTTATTATCATGTCATAAAAACAGTATAAATATAATATTGTTTAAAACTCGTATAAATATTATCTCTCTTATTCAATTTATGATAATCATATTACAAAAATCGTATAGATTTAATATCATATTAATTTTTCGTAATAAATTTTGCGTAATCAAATACAATCATTTATAATAAAAATACTTTTTTTTAAATACTTGTATTATTTTGGTAATAAATTTTGCATAATCATTTTCTGAAATTATATATACTAACCATAATTATATCAAAAAATACTTAATTCGGCAATTAAGGTACAATAAATAAATATATCTTGATTAGGGTAAGGATGGTGATCCACAAGAACTAATTAGGGAGCGAAAACCAAAGCAACATATAGAAAAATGCTCAGAAAAAATGAATAGGGTCATATGTTAGCCAACCAAAAGCATGGAGCATGACTAATGAGATGATGAGATGATCTCCCGCCCTCTTTTGTTACATCTGGCATTCACTGGTTACAATTGCTTAGTAGATGTTTTCTGGAAGGACTCGAATCCGTTTTCGGGCCTTGGATGGTATTGTTTTCTGGATGGATTAGCATGGGCTATAATAGGAACACAAAGCATTAGACAAAGTTTCTCCCTTCTTAAGTTGAATTTGAAGCGCTCCTTTGAGCTATGGGCTGTCTTCTTTCTCTTCAAATCATGAAGGTAGAGTTTTTGTGAACTGCACAAGGTTTACTACAAGGAAGAGCAAGACAAGGAACATCTGCTTGGCCGGCTTCAATTCCATACGTTACAGATTCACAAGACTTTGATGCCCGTTCAAAGCATGTTCCCTAGGTTTGGTCAAGTAGAAACTAAACCACAAAGCAAATCTTTTGACCCGTAATATTAGGTCATTAGCCATAAATCAGTCTTTTATTGATGATGTACCTAGTCACAATATCTCTGAATATGAGTTAAGTTGACAGACAAAACACGACTATTTAAGGCACATTATTTTTTTTCACCTATGAATTTATTATCATTAGTTTGGTTGTACGAACATGTACATATCCATGAATTGGAGAATTTTTTCTAGATCTGATTAATCGTGAAAACAACTAATAAATCAATTCACTCTAAATATTACATATCCAACTAAGTATAATCTTTTTTTTGTCCACATTGGCTCATGACGGGCTGACCCATTAGCAAAATTTCTACATAATGTAGACTGTAGCTCCACCCTGATTATATAATTGTATCTGCATTTAGCAAACTTACAATTTGTCAGTAGACTAAAGTCTTTTCAAGAGTAAAATCCATTAGATGCACAAATAAGAACAAAATCGAACTCTAATGACAAAAAAATGGTTTTTAAATCATAAAATCATAAAATCTCAAATCCATTTTTGGAAAGAAAAAAAGGGGGGTTTTTCTTTCATTGATCAAATCCTAAATAGCCATTACAATAGAGACATTAATTACAGTCAATGAAACAACTGATGGCCTAAGCTACGACCCAATTACAAATGAATAAAAACATGTGATCCGCTTTGGAGAAGAGTCTCGAAAAAGTTAGAGATCCACATGTCCCACCCTGAGAAGTGGCGACCATACGAAGCCGATCCGACGCCGTGAGTGTCATCGGAGAGGTCTTGTAAGTTCGATGTTGTTCTGAATTAGATCGCCTCAAAGTTTTTTCTTTTGTCTCAATCAATCGTTGACTGTTGCGTTTGGAATAAAAGTACTTACAAACTCACGCCGGCGAGATGAAATTAGGAATCTACTCCAGTAACTAGCCGTCATTAAGCTCCAAGAAGATAAGCGACGGAAGATACTCCAATTAAATAATGGGCGAAATTGGAATTTCTAATTATTATAAATGAGACGGGGCATGTAGCAAAATGGGCTAACTTTGATGCCATATGTGATATGAATTGTGAAACTCTTTAGGCTATATATCCATATGATTGCTCTATAAACGAATGAAGTTGGAATATCTCTTACATTAAAGGCCCAGTTATGTGTATTGCGTAAAGAAAGCCCAAATGTAGATAGTGAATATGTAAACGTATTTCCTTCCACTAGTTAGTATAGTAATTTACCATCTTCCACGCTCCACCACCGGTACTTGTATAGCTACGTAAAATAAATCTAAAAAATTTTCTAATATACCTATTCAACTAACCCTCTTGATCATCTATTTATATATTAGATTTTAGATGGAGAGGGACTAAGCATCAGCTATTTTTTAGTTGAAAGGAGTAATCATATCTCTTTGCTTCAATACAAAGAGAAAATAGTTTGGTGTAAGATTTTCACGTTTCAGCTCACGTACATTATTACATTATTATCAATTATGTATCCAACTTTCCATAAACTAAAATATTTGAATTGTAATGGCTTAAGTGCAAAAGGTATGTTGTAATATATACCAATAAATACTGTAGGTGTAGGTGTAGGTGTAGGTGTAAGATCAAAAATTAAGAAGTACGAATAAGGAATAAGAATGAAGATAGAGAATATTTTGTATGAAAATTCTCCGAAAATGCTACTAATAATTGCTTAGCAGATAACAACTGGAACTAAAGGGAGAGTCGTGACAAGTACGCGCTAATGTGGCGCGTGCAAAGTATAGTTCCGCGTTGAGCTGTCACACTCTTTGTCGGTCCCCGACGGCTTTTTAGCTTCGCTTCATCTCTCCTTAATTTCCACTGTCCGAATATTAAACTAATGAGAGACATCATTACCAAACAAAGCTTAAAGCTTCACTGTTAAATCACAATCTCTTATAAAGTTTAATACATTTCTCCTAAATCTTACCTTTAGTCTCTTCCCTATCACCAATCTTCTTCTTCTTCTTCTCGATCTCTCTTTATCGTTACTAGTATGACAGACGACAGAGTTTACCCGGCTTCGAAACCTCCCGGTGTTGTCGGTGGAGGCGGCGCAACTACTAATCCAACTTTCCCAGCGAACAAAGCTCAGCTATACAGCGCTAATCGTCCTGCTTATCGTCCACCAGCTGGTCGTCGTCGTACTAGCCATAGCCGTGGATGTTGTTGCCGTTGCTGCTGCTGGACCATGTTCGTTTTCATTCTCTTAATCCTCATCGTCGCCGCCGTAGCAGCCATCGTTTACCTAATTTACCGTCCTCAACGACCCAGCTTCACCGTCTCTAACCTCAAACTCTCGTCTCTCAATTTCACTTCACCTACTCACCTCACCACCGCCATTTCACTCTCCGTAATTGCCAAAAACCCTAACAAAAACGTCGGATTCATCTACGACAACACAGACATCACCGTCTACAAAATCTCAACCGGAGGAGATGATGACGTCGTTATCGGTGTAGGCTCCATCTCGCCGTTTGTCCACGGTAAAAAGAACACTACTCTTCTCAGATCTACAATCGGGAGTCCTCCGGAAGATCTCGACGAGGTATCGGCGGGTAAGCTAAAAGGGGATCTGAAGGAGAAGAAAGCAGTGGCGATTAAGATTGTACTCAATACGAAGGTGAAAGTGAAGATGGGATCTGTGAAAACCCCCAAATCAGGAATTAGGGTTACTTGTGAAGGAATTAAAGTGGTGCCTCCGACGGGGAAGAAGGCGACCACGGCTACTACCTCCGCCGCTAAATGTAAGGTTGATCCAAGATTCAAGATCTGGAAAATCACTTTCTAAATATAGAACACAATTATGGAATATCATCACATTCTTAGTTATCTTCATCTTCCATTTTTTTTTATAATCCATTGTTTCAATTTTCATTTCTTTTTTATTTGATTTCATATACAGTTTTTCCATTCGTGTAAGACTTTCTCTTTAGATTTTTTTGGTTTATGTAAATGATGATATATTTGTTTTCGGTCTGAAATATATTGTTTGAAATTATTCAAAAGGAAAATGTAATTTGCTTAAAAAATATATGTAATATTATAACTTTAATTATAACAATGATTATATATGCTTAGGAATGTTACAATGGTTAAAAAAATCTGGTCGGAGTTCTACGTAAAATAAGCTCGTCCAGAAAAATCTAAAACAGAAATAATCTAATACGATAAAAATTTTATTAAGACTACCATATGAAACCCAAAATAATACGGACTTTTTATGAGTATTCATTTATTGTTAATTAGTATTTAAATTTGTTTGTACTCTCTCTTTTCTTTTTTACTCTCTCCTCTTTTTAGTTATTTTCATTTTTTTATTCACTCTCCTCTTTTTAGTCCCTCTTTTTACTCTCTCTTATCTTTTTTACTCACTTTCTTCTTGTTTTACTTTCTCACTTTCTTCTTTATTTTCTCTCTTATTTTTACTCTTTCTCTTTTTCACTCTCTTCATTTTTTACTCTCTCTCTCTCCTCTTTTTTACTCTTTTTCCTTTATTTACTCTCTCTCCTCTTTTTTACTCTCTATTCTTTTGTACTATTTCTCTTCTTTTTACTCTATATCCTCTTTTTTACTCCCTCTCCTCTATTTTACTTTCTCTCTTCTTTTTTCTCTTCTCTTTTTACTCTTTCTCCTCTTTTTTACACTCTCTTCTTTTTTTGCTTTTTTTCGTCTTTTTTACTCTCTCTCTTTTGTATTCTTTCTCTTCTTTTTACTCTCTCTCCTCTTTTTTACTCTCTCTCTTATTTTTACCATCTCTCCTCTTTTTACTCTCTCTCCTCTTTTTACTCATTCTCCTTTTTTTACTCTTTCCTCTTTTTTACTCTCTCTGCATTTTTTTACTCTCTCTTTTTTACTCTTTCTCCTCTTTTTTACTTTCTCTCTTCTTTTTACTCTCTCTTCTATTTTACTTTCTCCAATTTTTACCATATCTTTTTTTTACTCTCTCTCCTCCTTTGTACCCTCTCCTCTTTTTTACTTTTTCTCATCTTTTTACTTTTTCTTCTCTTTTTTATTCTCTCTCCTCTTTTTTACTCTATTTCCTTTTTTACTCTCTCCTCTTTTTACACTCTCTTCTCTTTTTATTCTCTCTCCTCTTTTATACTCTCTCTCCTCTTTTACTCTCTCTCCTCTTTTTTACTTATTCTCCTCTTTTTTATTCTCTCTCCTCTTTTTACTCTCTCTCTTCTTTTTTACTCTCTCTCCTATTTTTACTCTCTCTCCTCTTTTTTACTCTCTCGCCATTTTTACTCTCTCTCCTCTTTTTTACTCTCACTCTGCTCTTTTTACTCTCTCTCTCTTCTTTTTACTCTTTTTCTTCTTTTTACTTTCTCTTCTTTTTCACTATCTCTCCTCTTTTTTTACTTTCTCTCTCTCTCTCTTCTTTTTTACTTTCTCTCTCTCTCTTTCTCTCTTTTTCTACTCTCTCCTCTTTTTTACTCTATCTCCTATTTTTACTCTTTTCTTTACTCTCTCCTCTTTTTTATTCTCTTTTTTTTAAAAAAAAGTTCACTACCCAATGGGTAAACCCAGTTTATAACCATTATATATAGGTACCCGCCTAACTAAATTCAGTTATTTTTGAATGTTTAAAATATGTTTTTTACCCATAATTTTTACCGGGTTTCGGGTACCCATTGGATTAAAACCCATTTTAACATCTCTATATATGCTATAGGGTTTTGATTGTTTTTCCAATCCGTGTTTATTTAAATTTTCAGACTTGTATTGATATTTTAAAATATTATTTCAAAGATATTATGTTTAGAAACATGAAATCCAAACAAAAATCGACACAAAATAATAAATCAGAATCTACATCAAAACTGATAAAATATCTAAATAGGTTTTAAATTTGTGTACTCAAAAAAAAACCAAAATCCGAGTGGAAGCCAAATAATAGACCAAATTTAATATTTTTTTAAAAAAATTATTAATTAAATTTTGAATTTTTAGAATAGTCAAACCCCAACTTGATCTATATCAAACCAAATTATGTCTGAGAAATAAAATATTTGAATAAATCTTAGATTAAAATAACCAAAATACTGAATTAGATAACTGAACCTGACAAAATAGCAGAATGTGTCTTAAATTTATTTATATAGAAAATTGAATCATAACCTGAATCGAAACTGAATCAATAACCGAATTTGTGACCGATATAATTTTATTAAATTTTATCTTTTTAGAATTTTTTATTAAATTTTTATTAGTTTTATATATATATATATATATATATTTGTAACAAAATCCATATTAATCCTATTTTTAAAGATAGTTATGAACCTTAGATTTTTTATCCTATCATTTATAACACGGTCAAAACGAAAGTGTATCCCGTTTTAATATATAAGATATATTCAAAAAATATAATAAGGGAATGAATCGCAAAAATGTTTTTGGTCTTCTCTCTTTTCTCGTCTGCGACAGTATTCACCTAAAGTTTTTAAACATATCTGATCAAATCTTCACCGCTGGTGACTCACACAACATCGATGGTGAGTCTCCTTTAGTTTCGTCAAATTTGGCACCTTAGTCTCTGGTTTTAGGGCTTATCTTCACCACTGGTGGCTCATACAACATTGATGGTGAATCCCCTTTAGTTTCGTCAAATTTGGCACCTTAGTCTCTCGTTTTTAGGGCTTGAGATAGCAAATGGAAGGTGTGGTTCGTGTCTGAGTTTTGTGGTGGTTTAGTCGTCAATCGGAACTTGGTCTCGTTGACGCGTCATTTGTGGACCTTCCTCTATGGTGGTAGATGTTGGATCTTGTCTCTTTCCTTTCTGGTATTTTCCTTCCGATGGTGGTTTGTGGATTCCGTAGATTGCCTTTGCTTTCCTTCATTAATTTCTTTTGTTTTGGTTATTGCAGTTTGCTTGGTAATTAATCGCTTCATGTGATTAATTATGTGGTTTTAGTTTCTCTTCCACCTTTAGACTTTGCTAATGTTTCATAGAGCTTAGTTGGTGGAAACTTTTCTCTTGTGTTTTTGTTCAAATCTGATTCCTGAATCTTGAAGGATTTGAGTGTTATTGTCTTTGGTTTCTTTTTTTTTTGAGTTTGCTTTTAATACCTAACCCAGACGGTTACCTCTCGACTCTGGCATATTCAAGAGAGTCATCTTCTCCAGAGAAAGCTAGTTAATGTGACTCAAGCCATCGTCTTTAGGTAGGAATATCGTAGTCGGAATGTCATTTGAGAACTCCTAAGGTGATATTCAGGTTTTGTTGCACTTAGTTTGGTTTTATCAATTTGGATAATTCCGTATCATCCTTTTTGTTATGTGAATTGATTGCTTCATTTATTCTCTAAGTGGTTCATTTTTTACTTTCAATCGTTGTAATTTTCCAAATTCAATATAATTCAGATTCAGATGAAAACAATAATGCAAGTGAGGAGATGACTGCTATGATATCACAAGTTTTAACTTTTAACTTTGCAAGTGCACATGAATATTATATAGGAATCGAGCATCAGGTATTGCACTATCAACTTTTAAACTAAATTCAAGTTTGAATTCGATTTAATAGTTAATTATGACTAATAAGTTAAAACAATTAACTAATATGAAATTAAATGATAGAAATATAAGGTACATGGAATTCATCAGGAAATAAGAAATTGAAATTAGGAAACTATGAAGGAGATAAGAGGATGAGGCTAAAGAGGCCGAATACCTTTAAGGTTAAGAAGAAGAAAAGGAAGAGAGTCAAGGCCAAAGTCATCAAGATAAGACCGAAGACTACCCAAAGACCTCCAAGAAGGAGGAAAAAAGCTACCAAGGACCCATAAGGGTCACCAAATCATCAAAATGTCAAGAAAATGCCAAAAGAAAGCATTGTGAAAAAGTCAACATTTTGGACAAAAAGTCAACAGTTCTCAAATCATTCCAAATGTTGATTCTGATCAAATGTGATGTTATCTAAGGCTTTTATGACTTGATTAGAGTCTAAAAAGAAGCCATATGACCGTTGGAAGCTTATGAAGACATGTAACTCTCCTTTATGCTAAGTTCAAGGCTAAGGACATGTCATTTTCAAGCTTTGAGACCACAATTCCTCTCTCCTCTCAAACGGCCAACAGCTGAATAATTAGGGTTTATTTTATGTTGAGGCTACCTCATTGTAACTCTATAAATACTCATGTATTCCCTTTGTAATATCATCCAAAAAATTAATACAAAGAAGTGTTGCAAAACTCTCTCAATTATTTTATGTTTATGCAAGTAGTTTAAGATGTAGATTCTAGGAGTTGAGTTCGTGTAAGAGGCTGCCTTATGGCAGTCCTATCCTACCCAAAACACTTCTAAATCTCCACCCAAACTTTTCTCTTGTTTTTGGTTCATTTTCTCTTAAAATTCTATTTGAATGGTTCTTAGATCCAAGATTTCCTTAGCATACAAACTCCAAAGTGTTGTGATTCTTTGCTTGGACTAGTTCCAACCTAGACTCTCTGTTCTTGCTAAGGCCGAGCTATTCCATAGTAGTCTCGGATTTATCAAGTCTTGTTTGTGTAGATTCAACCACAAGGTGGTGTTTCTTCATCCTTGAAACCGAGTCCATCTCTTGTGGGATTAAGTGGTTTCATTCACCAAGTGAAGTCTTCCACCTTTATGTAGAGCTTTCTCTCATAAAAACCAACATGGTATCAGAGCACAAGATGTTTGGTTCCCCTCAAAACTCGAGTCTCATTTTGTTTTTGTTTTTTGTGTTTTTCATCTTGTCCAATGAATCAAAAGAACAGGACATGAATGAAGTTCTTGTTTTTAGTTCTAATGACTTTACCTCTAAGCTTTATCAATGGATATTAGCTTATCTCAAACAGGGAAGGTCTTAGACTAATTGTCTTTTGTTTTTAAATTTCAAAAGGCTCAAAAAATCCTTGAAAATAGATTGTTTTATGAGATTGTTGAAATGTATTTGTTTAATCATGGAATGCACTAATTTTTGTGTCATTTGTGGTCTTTTTTAATTAAGATTCACGTGAAAACTATTGTCCATTGGTTATTCCATGAATTCAAATTTCAAATTTTTAACCGGTGGATAAATCAACTGTCCATCGGTCCATATTTTATTCCAGCCATTAAACACCAAGTTCTTGTTGTTCTAAGGTATTCTTGGCTAGGTATTTAGGGGCCAATGCTCCCACAAAACTCATGAATTTTCGTGAGTTAATTCTTGTCACCATGGATAAATCAATTGTCCATTGGTCTATAATTTAGACCAGCCATTAAAGTACCAAGTTCTTGTTGTTCTAAGATGTTCTTGGCTTGGTATTTGGCAGCTAATGCCTCCACAAAACTCAAGAAAACGGAGAGAAAGTCTCTATCCACATGAACTCTTGAGAAAAAATATCTTATTCTATTATTCTCCCATTCTCCATTCTTTCGCTCATACTCTCTATTCTTTCTATTCTATATTCTCTTGGTTACTTATTATCTCTTATTCTATGTTGCTTATACTCTAGTTTCTCACCATCTCTTGTTTTTAGAATGTGTTAAAGTCTAAAACAGGTCGGAGTTTAAAATAGTGAGAAAGCTCGCTTATTATCTCAAAGAAGAAGTGGCGAGTTGTTCAGCAAGTCAGGCGGGCTGGAGGTCAGTTCGTGGCTGCATTCAAACCCTAAAAAGGCTTCAAATGAAGCAAGAAGGCGCAACATAGAGCTTGGTATTTGATCAAGAGGGCCACCAAGCTTTGGATTTCACTTTTCCAACCTAGCTCAACTCGGAAGGACTTAAAGAAGCAGACCAAAAAGGCTGACCTAAAGAGAGTGGATCCGTAGGTGACTAAGGTGGAAGGTCAAGGTGAAGATGCTAGTTGGTAGAAGGCTTTTAATCCATACCACATATGTGTGCAAATATGCTCCAAAATTGTCAAAAATCCTCAAGGATCTCCAAAAAGGCTAAACTCTAAACCTTTCCAAATTTTTAATTTGTTAAATACTTAAGTCCATATCTTATACTTTGAATCCTCTCATTAGGTTTCTATAAATCCTCATTTCAGTGTTTCATACTTTAAAGTTTCTCTTTGAATCTCATGATGAAGGTTCAAAAGAGAAGGAGGAATGTGTGGAAATTCTCACAAGGAGCACTAGATGAAACAAGAGGATCATAAGAAGGGGAACAAAGTCAAGAAGGACTAAAGCAAGGAATCTCTTGGAAGAAGAAGGCGTCGGTTCAAAAGCAATTTTTCAAAAACTGGGGTCAAGCATCATCAAACCACCGATGAGCTATACCCTAGTAGAGTTTTGTCCCACGTGGTTTTCTCTCTAGGATTTTTAATGAGGTAGTTTGTTGGTTGGCAAGCTTGGCCTTTGGTCCTTAGGCCTTTGGCCTTGAGCGTCTCACCGACCAAGCTTGGGGGAAGGTATTAGACTGTATGAAGGAGACATGAGGATGAGGCCAAAGAGGCCGAATACCTTTAAGGTCAAGAAGAAGAAAAAGAGGAGAGTCAAGGCCAAAGTCATCAAGACAAGGCCAAACACCACCCCAAGGACCTCCAAAAAGGAGGAAAATAGCCACCAAGGACCCATAAGGGTCACCAAATCATCAAAAGATCAAGAAAAGACCAAAAGAAAGCATTGTGGAAAAATCAACATTTCGGACAAAAAGTCAACGTTTCTCAGATCATTCCAAATGTTGATTCTGGTCAAATGGGATGTTATCTAAGGTTTTTATTACTTAATTAGAGTCTAAAAATAAGCCTTATGACCATTGGAAGATTGTGAAGACATGTGGCTCTCCTTTATGCTAAGTTCAAGGCTAAGGACATGTCACTTTCAAGTTTTAAGATCGCAATCCCTCTCTCCTCTCAAACGGCCATCAGCTAAACAATTACGATTTATTTTTTGCTGAGGCAACCTCATTGTAACTCTACCTATTGTATTCCCTTTGTAATATCATCCAAAAAATCAATACAAAGAAGTGTTGCAAAACTCTCTCAATTATTTTATGTTTANGTTTAAGATGTAGATTCTAGGAGTTGAGTTCGTGTAAGAGGCTGCCTTATGTCAGTCGTCTCTTACCCAAAACACTTCTAAATCTCCACCCAAACTCTTCTCTTGCTTTTGGTTCATTTTCTCTTAAAGTTCTAGTTGAATGGTTCTTAGATCCAAGATTTCCTTAGCACACAAACTCCAAAGTGTTGTGATGCTTTGCTTGGATTAGTTCTAACCTAGACTCTCTGTTCTTGCTAGGGCCGAGCTATTCCATAATAGTCTTGGATTTATCAAGTCTTGTTTGTGTAGATTCAACCACAAGTTGGTGTTTCTTCACCCTTGAATCCGAGTCCATCTCTTGTGGGATTAAGTGGTTTCATTCACCAAGTGAAGTCTCCACCTTTATGTAAAACTTTCTTTCATAAAAACCAGCACCATTTAGGGAACAAATACAACCAATTCTCGACACAAACATAATTGTATAGTATATTTATTGTTGTGGCATCGGCTATTATATGTAGCAATCTACAATCCTAAACAGTCATTTGGTTTTACAAATCTAAATACACATTATCGATGAGGCTGATAAGCCCACAATTAGTCTTAACATCAGCTTTCGTTGGTTAAGTACTAGTTGCTCATCTCTGCTATTTCACGCATCTAACATGCATTTTTTAGTGAGTTAAACAATCAACTATCATAAGGTAGGTGATCAAGCTAACATAAATATTAAATTCAGTTTTAGATGGAGAATACTTAATATTAAACCCTATTTGTATAAGTTATTGACTCCTTAAAACCCTAGAAAACCCTAAACCTGATTATGGACTACTCAAACATAATCAAAGAAAACAAAACAATAAACATAGTTAGATTGCGATGAAATAACAAAAAGGTTCAGAAATCTTCTCAAAAAGTATAGATGATGAAATCTTTAACCAAAAGCTTACAAGAACAAAGCGTAGAAGTTGCTACTTGAAAATATAAGTTGTGTGTAAAAAGGTATTGAAAAACCTAATTAAAAAGGACTAAAAATGTATCTAGTACAAAATAAGCAAAAACGGACGGAATAAGGAAAATTCTGGTTTTCTTGCACATGTTTGTGGATCGGTCGATCTAGGTGGAGATCAATTGATCCATTGTGAAATAGTTGATCTTGGATCATGCTGGTCACTCTTCAGATCGTACGCAGATTTTTTCTTGGAGGTTGGAACGACCGATCTAGATATAGATCTTTTATTGTATGCATCTTCTCGTAATAACATAATCGATCGATCTAGATGAAGACCGATCGATCTCAGCGTCTAAAAACACCAAAAGTAATCCTTTTTTCTCAATCATGCATTGAACACTTAGTTCCATCCTTTTTGTACCTCAAAATACTAACAAAGATTCGAAAAACTAATGAAAATGTAAGTTAAAAACCAGTAAAAATGTAATACATCACACTACTGTTAGAAGTCAATTAATCATTAAATAAAGAATTAAGCTGGCCACTTTAATGAGTTCGTTGTACTTAAATTAAATAATTAAGCTACCATGTGGTCTATGTGTGAATGAGAATATCAACGCATAACATACATTAAGAAGAACTTATGAATTATTGTGAATTTAATTAGATATAAATATAATTGGTGTGTGTTATTTAGTCCCTGGGTTTGTTGGGAAATATAATGTCTTCGTGAATTATTAATTTAAATGTGGGTGCGAAGTTACGTGCTCGCAAGGTCTAAAAAGTGTCGGTAAATATGAATTCAACTTTAACAAGAGAAAAGCAAAAGCCTAGTTATTAAGATGATCCAATTCAGGATACTAAGGTACTGGGTTCGATTTCTAAAAAGAATTTAGAATATAGGTTAGGATATATATCGGATTTTATCAATTTAATTATTGAAAAAAATAAAGAGAAAAGCAAAGCTACCATGATTTCAAATCAGGTATGTTATTATCAACAACAAATGTAGGGATTAGGTGTTGGTGTCAATCAGATGATGAAATTAGTTTGATTTCGACAAAACAATAAAAAATAGGAGATATTTGGTTAGTTTAGTCGGTTAATTATGTATTTGTTGGAATATTGGGCGTTTGATATTTAGATAATAATTTTAAAAAATTAGGTAAAAGTTATATATGTATCTATTTAGCCTTAATCAAATTAAATAAAAAATCCTTTTTTACAGACTCTTAGATTTCTTGATATAGTACAGAGCCTAACTTAAATTTTTTGGTTCCTGTCTCTAATCCTTTAATTTATTTTGAGAATGTGAAGAGTTAAATTCAATGATGAAGGAGATGATATTAATAACGATGAAGATTCATCAACGATGAAGATTCGGATGAAGATGTTGTTATGCTTCCTTCTTCTTAATAATCTAATTTTATTTTATTTCTTTCTTTTTTTTTTATTGTGTTTAAAATTGTTATTTCTACAATTCTGAAGTACTATTTCCATTTTTTTTAAAACAAAAAAGGACCGAGAAAAAAAGAAAGAAAAAGAACGAGAAAAAAAGAAAAAAGAGGGAGAAGAAGACGTGTTCTTTCTTTTTGATTTCTCTAATTGTTTGAGAAGTATTGCAGGTTACTCCAATGTAAATATTGATCCGGTGGTGATAAATTTAAATCTAATTATACAAAGTTTTTTAGGAACAAGATAATCGAAAAACGACCTAAATTTATGTTTTTTACTTTTGACTGGGTATAAATATCTGTGATTTAATGACGGGATATAATAGCTGTATTGACATTTTGACTGGGTATAAACGTCGATGACCTAATGGCCATGTATGCATGTCGCTTGAAGAACCTATAATTAGATATAACGAAGATGACTTGATAACTGAGTATAACGCCATAAAAATAGCTGGATGGTCAAATATAACACCACGAAAATGACTCAGACAGTCGAGTATAACATCACAAAGATGATTTGGCGATCGATTATAACACCACAAAGATGATTTAATGGCCGAATATAACACCGAAAAAATAACCCTAATGACCGGGTGTAATACTATTATTTTGAAAGCTGCTTCAATCTCACATATGTTATCAATAAGCTTGTCGAAAAGTATTAGGATATTAAACTTTTTTAGACTTTTGATATTTAATTAGGTAAATTAGATTAAAAGTATTTCCTATCATATTATATCTATATAAAAATTTTAGCCTCCTTTTTTTATAAACCCTTAAGTTTCTTGAAAGTATTGATTGTTATACAACCAAATGGAATAAAACAGTAAAAAGACAACAAGACAAAATTTGGCTTTGGAGAAGAGGAGGATAAATAAAAAAAATTGGTCAGTCAACTTGTCACCGGGCGTTGACTTGGAGAAAGGCTGGAGCCAGGTGAGATGGTGGCGAGGTGCTTCATCTTCATTGGATGACACATGTGCTCATGTCTCTTCATGTTATAGCCTTTATCAAACTTTAACTTATAATCTAAACTCAAAACCCAAATAAATTTCTATCACTCTACCCTTTACTCATCACATCATTGAAACTTTGAGATGCTTATTTACTTTCGCTTTTAGGCATTATCACTTCTTAACAATTTTTGTTGCTAATCCCCTATTCACTTGTATGATTTCTTTTTTTTTTCTTAGAGGATTGTTTTTTTCTCATTATTTCACATATCAAAAAGCATAATACTTTGGTAACTTCTCAAGTCCTAGTACTATCACTTCTTCTTTTTCTCTTCTTTTGTTTCCAAACCAACCATCCACTCAAAATCGATCACTCTATTCCCATTTCATTCCATTTTTGCAATTCTCTACTGAATCTCACCAAGAACACAAACCACAATCAATTATCAACCCACCTATAGCTAGCAACGATAATTTTCTATACTAGCAAACATGGAAGCCAATCATTATTGTTCCTACGTGTCTTTACGTCAAAAAGAGACTTATGCATGGTTATCCATTTTTGGGCTTGGGCTTTTTTTGAGGCTTCACTGAGGAAGCTTTTGAGCTTTAACAGAGCGTTTTAACGAATTTTAATGATTACTAACGTTCTTGTTTTCTGTTTTTCCTCTTCGACTGAATGGTTCATGCTTCTTTCTGGCGATTTCGTCTTCGAGAAATCGCTTGGCGTCTTCGTTATTGTTGTTTCCACACTTCTCCATGTCCATACACATCGATTTCTTCTCCAAAAACCGTTTCAGTTTCCTCTTACTTGTTCCTTACGGCTAACAATGATCAATCCTTCTTGCATTACTTGGATCATGTTCTCGGATTATGTTTGACGGCTCAGCAATGCAAGCAAGTTCACGCCCAAGCACTTATGTCTCATAACCTTTTTCGCTATGGGTCATTGGCTGCGAATTTTGTATCCGTTTACTCCCGGTTAGGACTCCTTCTCCATGCTCGTACCGTATTTCAGACTGTTTCGCTTATTTTGTGGTCGGATTTGCGTTTGTGGTACTCCATTCTCAAAGCTTATGTGTCTCATGGGTCATACGAGAATGCTCTTGAGCTTTATACGGGAATGCGTGAACGAGGTCTCACAGGGGACGGCTTTATTTTACCTTTGATCCTTCGAGCTTGTAGGTACTTAGGTCGTTTTGGTTTCTGCAGGGCTTTTCATAGTCATGTCATTCAGATTGGTTTGGAAGAGAATCTTCATGTGGTGAACGAGTTGCTTGCGTTGTATCCAAAGGAGGGAAGGATGAGAGATGCGTACAATCTGTTTGTTAAAATGCCTGTGAGAAACTGTATGTCATGGAATGTTATGATTAAAGGGTTTTCTCAAGACTATGACTGTGAAAGTGCTGTTAAGATCTTTGAATGGATGCAACGTGAAGAGTTTAAACCAGATGAAGTGACTTGGACTTCACTTTTATCATGTCATTCTCAATGTGGGAGGTTTGAAGATGCTTTAAAGTATTTTGATGTCATGAGGATAAGTGGAAGTGAATTTAGTGGCGAAGCTTTAGCGGTTATCTTCTCTGTATGTGCCGAATTAGGAGCAATCAGTACCGCTGAGAAAGTTCATGGCTACGTTATAAAAGGTGGATTTGAAGAGTATTTGCCCTCAAAAAACGCATTGACATACGTGTATGGGAAGCAAGGGAAAGTTAAAGAAGCAGAACAGTCATTTCGGCAAATAAGAAACAAAGGTATAGAGAGCTGGAATTCCTTGATAACATCGTTTGTGGAAGCTGGTAGACTTGACGAGGCTCTTTTATTGTTTACCGAGTTGGAGGAAATGAATGGTTTTTGCAACGTCAAGGCTAACGTAGTTACCTGGACTTCTATTATCAAGGGTTGTAACGTGCAAGGAAGAGGAGATGATTCGCTTGAATATTTCCGGCGCATGCAATTTTCCAAAGTATTGTCTAATTCAGTGACGATTTGTTGTATATTGACCATTTGTGCAGAGCTTCCAGCTTTAAATTTCGGAAGAGAGATCCATGGGCATGTGATCCGGACCTCGATGAGCGATAACATTTTGGTTCAGAATTCATTGGTGAATATGTATACAAAATGTGGGTTACTCAGTGAGGGGAATATAATATTTGAAGCAATTAAGGATAAGGATTTGATCTCATGGAACTCGATAATCAAAGGTTATGGTATGCATGGGCTTGGTGAGAGAGCTCTTAGTATTTTTGATCGAATGACAAAATCCGGGTTTCATCCTGATGGGATCTCTTTGGTAGCTGTTCTTTCAGCCTGTAGTCATGCAGGACTGGTTGAAAAGGGACGTGAAATTTTCTATTCGATGCCCAGGAAATTTGGAATAGAGCCCCAAGAAGAGCACTATGCATGTATTGTTGATCTTCTTGGTCGTGTAGGATTTTTGAAAGAAGCCAGTAAGATTGTGAAGAACATGCCAATGGAGCCCAACGTCTGTGTATTGGGAGCTCTATTAAATTCTTGCCGAATGCACAAAAACGTGGACATCGCAGAGAATATAGCATCACAACTTTTTGGTCTTGAACCGGATATGACTGGAAACTATATGTTGCTTTCTAATATTTACTCTGCTGCTGGAAAATGGGAAAGATCTGCAAAGGTTAGGGATTTAGCCATGAAAAAGAATCTTAAGAAAGTTTCTGGAAGCAGTTGGATTGAATTGAAGAAGAAAGTCCACAAGTTCACGTCAGGATCAATAGTACAGGCCGAGTTTCCGAGCATTTACCCAGTTCTTGAGGATTTGGTTAGTCATATGTTAAAAATAGGCCCTACACATGATGGGAACAATTTCGAAAATAGTCTATACTTGTGGTCAGCGTAAGAGATGAGCATATCCCTCTTTTGACTGAGAAGATGCAAAACAAACAAAAACCAAACTTATAGAACCTAACAGGTAAGCTTGCTCCAGACAGATCAAACTAGCATGGAAAGTACCCAATCAATCTTCACATGAGAAGAGTGCTAGTCATGATAAACACAAACTAGCACTTACCAGAACCATGCTAAATTTAGCTATCTTCACAAGCATCATAATCATTGCAAGAACATCCTCTTTTGATGTTCTGATGATGGTAGTAGGCAAAGAAAAGGCTCTTGCCTTTCCTGAACGCTCATTTTGGCACTGATGATCATCGCACACAATCCCATCCTTTACGAGAAGAATGGTGTGCATAACAATATTACGTTTGAGATTCTAATGGAATTTTTTAAGTTCAATCATAGTCCATAAATACGTACAACTTTATGAAAAAATTTCGATAACAATGATGATGTTTTTCCCTAATAACATTTTTGCCACAAAACAAACTTATCTTTAAACAGATCTTTCAGAACAGTTGGATGTGAAGAATTGGTGAAATTTCCCAACCTATTTCTCAACTGTTCCTTAAAACTATAGAGCCAAAAAAAAAAGAAAAAATCTTCTTTTTTACAAAGGAAGAGTCTCTGCAACAGCCGGAAGTTCTTACTTCTGGTAAGGATGGTATCGAGCTGGCCCTGAACCATTAGTCCCGTTTCCTCTGCCACTGGTTGAGCCACTGTTTCCGTTTGCATGAGCTTTTCCACCTCTATACACAGCAGGAGCAACACAATAGCCACCACCTATGTGACTATAACCACCAGCTCCATAGCCAAGGTTGAACATCTGACCACCATAGCCATAACCATAGCCATACCCACCACCGTAACCATAATATCCAGCAGCATTAACCATGGAGTTCCCTGGGTACGCTCCATAACCGCCATAACCACCATACCCCGGATACATGTTATAATCTTCATTTAATTTCCCACCATAACAATCTTCCTGATCATAATTTCCAGTAGGGCCATAGGATTGAAAGGCATTATCTCTCCCAGTTCTCTTTGGTTCAGCCCTTTTTATATCGACCTATTGATCCATAGTAAGTGCTTAAAATTACTATACTGAGATTTTTAGCTTAGATTCTAAATCAAAGGTAAAACGAGGCTTGCCTGTTTGTCACCAAGCTCGTGAACTTTTCCATCGGAGAAAAGTCTATCAACAGAGTCTTCGGTCTGAAAGGTTACAAAACCGAATCCTCTTGACCTTCCAGTGTTGTGGTCATACATGATCTGATGCTCGATGACGTCACCATATACACAGAAATAACTCTTCAGTTCATCTACAAATATATAAAGGCATATTCTCAGTAACAACCACAGACAAGAAGAGAAAACCTAAAAGCAACTTTTACCTTCTTCCAAAAGTGGTGGAAGTCCACCAACAAAAATTTTCCTAGTCTTTGCTACGGCTTTGATATCGGTATCCCTGTCCCCTCTAGGAACTGTCCTTTTCAGGTCAACCTGACATTCAATAGGAATTAACCAAAGCACTCAACTGCCAACTAAATGAGGAACAAAAACCGGACCAGATAATTTACTACATGCAAACTAATTTATGATATCTACCTTTCGGTCATCTATTACATGTGTGTCTTCCAAAACTTTCTCTGCGATAGCTGAATCAGCGAAAGTTACAAAACCAAATCCCCTTGGCTTTCCCGTCAATCTATCTGTCATAATTACAGAGTCTACAAGTTCTCCAAACTTTCCAAAGTAATGTGCAAAAGTTTCTGTAAAAAAACAAAGAAAGTGGAAAGCAATAGAATCAAGAACACAAAAGAGGTAAACAAAAACCAAGAGAGATCACAGTGAATTGACTCCTTTATTGCCAATTCTAGTCAGACAATGAAAAATGACATAAACAGAAACAGAAACTACCAGAAAAAACATCATACCTTCAGTTGTTTCCCAAGAAACTCCACCTACGAATAGTTTCCTAACACAAGCAAAGACAAAGACACCACAAGAATAAATAAACTTTCCATCAATATCTTAACGCATACTCTTCTCAACAACTAGCTCGAGATAACTAAGAGACAAAACAAAAGTTTAAACCATAAGAAACAACGAACCCAGGAGAAGACATGGAAGAAGAAGAATGGCGATGCTCAACGGAATGCTTTATATGAAGCCCACCAATATCAACTGCAGCACCACCGTTCCTCTGGTCATCAAAGGTCTCCACTTCATAATCTGACGGTGGTAATTGTTTGTCTTCTACGTGCCGATGGTAAGAGTCATCATAACCACGATCTGGGTTGTAATCCATCGATCACTGCATCTGCGTACAAACAAAAACCCTAATTTCTCCGTCGTCTGCCGTTAATGAAGCTAAGTGAAGCGAGTGAAAAAACGAAACGAAACAATGGTTTATTCTTTCTCCAGTTAACTTGATTCAAAGTTATAACATCGAACATCCAAAATTCTGACTTTGGAACCCAGAGAAAACCCTAACCAAGAATCCAAAATGGCTGGAGTGGAAACTCAGGCTTGAATTTTAACACTTAAGCCACTGAGAATTTTTGAAACAAAAAATAACAAAGTTGGTCCGGTGTTATCAACTTTTTATCATCGGAAATAAAGCAAAACGATGCCGTATTATAGTGGTCAACGTTGGTCAAACAATCTTCTTGTCGCTTTGTCCACATCACTCAGGACTCAGGAGATTAATTGACTTGTGTTTTAACACTTTTATTATCTGCTTCTTTACCAAACTAAAATTTGTAAAGGTGAGTGAAATCTTTGATACAACAAAGAAAAACTCTCTTTCACAATCTTCAGCTAAGCTGCTTGGGATTTTGCAGCTTTCAGTGCTTCAATTACTGCAGAGAAATCTTCATCGCTCAACCCATAAGATTTGGCAACCTTGTAAAGCTCGTTTGCAGCAGCTGCAATCGGAGTAGATTGAGAAACTGATTCCGCTAGCCCAAGTGCGAGTCGCATATCCTATACGCGCATTGGTCTCATCAAGCCAAAGACTTATGTCCTAATCTAAACAAGGAAATATCACAATTACACAAACCTTCTGCTGGTGCTTCAATGGAAAAGCTGTCGGGTACACTGACTTGATCATCGAAGGACCCTTTAGCGAGTACATGGGCGCATTGATAGCTCCTTGTGAGACAACCTGCGTATGATTTTTTGCCGACGTTTATAAAGGATATGGGAAACACATTTCTGCTGAATAATGGTGTTTGTATTACCTCCACTAGTACATTTGGATCGAGTCCAACTTTCTCGCTTAGAAGTATTCCCTCCGCAAACGATGCCATCATACTGTATGATTGTAAAGGAAGAGAGATCAGGAGAAGAGTAAGAAAGTTTGCCAAAAAATGAAGCCATGGATGGCCATCAAATACCTTCCCATGATCATGTTGACGACAAGTTTCATTGCTGCTCCATTACCAACTTCACCCAAATAGAATCTTGACTGGATCATATAATGCATACTAGTAATGAAACTAATTTATTTTACAGAAGAAAAGGAACTGAAAACAAAACACAGGCAAAAAGGATACCTTTCCCATGACGTCTAAGAAAGGAGCAGCTTTTTCGTATAGCACCTTGTCACCTGAAATGTTAAGTCCCAGATACTCTATAATCTTCTTTCATACAACCATGTTACAAAGATAAGTCACCCGCGAAGCCAAAACAATCTGGGCTGTATAAGTGTTAATATATTACTAATCAACGCTCAGTGACAAGAAAGCTACTGCTCACCTGCAGTGAGGAATATCAGCTGCCCATCTTCTGCAGGCTTTTTGGAACCCGAAACTGGTGCCTGTGAATATCAATACAGATGAATGACGAGACCCGATCTGCTACAAATTTTTTTAGTTATTTCAAGCATAGATTTTTAAAAGACTCTTTACCTCCAAAAACAATGCTCCGGTATCCTTTATTTGCTTGCTAATTAGTATTGACGAGGCAGCATCAACCGTTGAGACATCAACATACCTGTAATAGCAAGGCAAGTCCCACTTTTACCATATTGTGTCCATCATATTACTATATTGATTCAATATTAGAAAAGAATCATAACGTTGTGAACTCTGCTATAGTCACATAAAAAATGGAGATATCTTGAAACATTTCAAGTTTCAACACAAAGACGTATAATCCAACATCAATCTCATGAAGGAGTAGCTACCCTTTTCCTGAACTGATTCCAAGTACGGCTCCATTCTTTCCACAGGCAACATTGATCTGACAGCAAGCGAAACAGTTTCTATTTTAATATGGACAGGAAAAGTAGAAGAAAAGCAATCAAAAGTGAGACATACGCACTGCACTTTCAGGATCAGCCAGCATTGCAAATGTGAGATCACAAGTTGCAGTCACTTCTTCAGGAGAAGACTTGTACCTGCAGACATGAGAAATTTTGTTAAAGGGTTTTACTTAGCCTAAAACCTCACTTTGATAAATTATGTCGCATTGGAGCTCTTACTTGGCTCCTAATCCAACGAGAGGATCACATTTGCTCTTGGTTCGATTCCATACAGTCACATCACATCTAACAACCAAACCATAGAAGATCAACGTACGTATCATCAGTGCATCAAAAAGAGGTAAAATTTGCAAAATTGATGTGAATGACATTGTCTACACGTAAAAGTCAAAACTTTTTACCCAGCTTTGATCAGATTTTGTGCCATTGGAAAACCCATGATTCCCATACCCAGAAATCCAATGCTAACAGTTCCAAAGTCATCTGTCATTCAAACCACCATTGCTCTCATAAGATTAACTAAAACGAAAGGAGTACAAATAATTGAGGTACTAGAATTCGAACGAAAGTTGTGAATTTGTTCTAAAGAGAGTGTGACACTTCACAATTTTCGTCATTTAAACACAAATCATGGTTCTGGACACCAAGGCATGTGAAAATTGAGCACCATTAGTAGGCAATACATAAAACAAAACAAGAAGCTACCTTTGGTAGAGGAAGTAGTAGGTTGCAGAGAAGAGTAAACCCTGTAAGAGAGCGCTAATTGAGGTTTTGAGAGGAAAGGAGAAATGGGTTTTGGTCTGAATCGAAGAGGGATAGGAGGGCAGAATATGGAATACAAAGCCATGGCTATTGAAGAAGAAGATAATGGAACCGAAGACTTGGGCATTGGCCAGTGCGTTTGTAAGTTATAGACTTTGCTCCAATCAACTGTGGCCAAAAATCTCACATTTCGAGGTGGAAAATGACTTCTTTTGTTTTTGTTTTTTTTGAAGAAGATTTATTGAGGAACCAAAATCACTGGGATATCCAAAGACAATCTTTTCACTGGTTGGCTTTGAGTTAGCTTCTAAATTTCTTTTGTCAATGGGTTTAGTAGTCTTTTTTTTTGGTCTGGGTTTAGTAGTCTTTAATCCCGTTATTTGATAGCGTAATTGTATAATTGCTTAATGATGTTTTCTTATGCAATTATGTCAAAATTTTGTCAATGTCAATAATGTGCATAATTGCCTAATATAATACAATTCTGCAATTTTTTTTTCACTTCAGAGGTTACAAGAAAAATGTCATTAGAGCATCTACATCAGTGAACCCCATTTGGTGTAGATGCTCTTAGGCAAATAAACAAGTTTTTATTTGTCTAAAAATCAGAAGATAATAAGAAATAATATTTATCCTTTATTTATTTACATTAATAATAACATAATATTTGCCTAACGTAATAGTAATACTTATTATTAACAAATATTTGTTCTTTTCTTTTTTGTCTAACAACAGGATCGACAAGGTCCGATCTATAGTCTACCACACATCCTAAAATCTCTTTTTATTCTACTAGTGTAGTGGGGAGGAATTAAACCTCGTTGCCATGAGTCATTAGCTGGATCATCCTAACCACCAAACTGATAGTAACTTGGCAACAAATATTTGTTCTTCATTAAAAAAAATATCCATAATTTTAGATAATCACCCAAGATATAATAAGAAGATTCAAAATAAAATGATTAAAGGTAGAATGATTTATACTATTTTATTTGGATTTCAAATATTCCGGATATGGACCTTGACCTAGCATCAGAAGATCATATGAATGGAAAAAGATAACTATGTAGATCAAACAACACTCCAAATCAAGGTGGAACAAGATACAATATCAACTAAAAAAAGAAATGCATATCCATATATGAAAATTTAAGAAATGCAATTGCATATGCACAATATCATTAGATATTTTATATGTATTTTGAATATATTAAAATTAATAATAATAAAATAGCAGGAAACGTATAATTTATAAATGATTAGTTTCCTAAATATAAGAAATATTTATAATATACTAAAAATTAATAGTTGTTTATTAATAATATTAAATTATATTATGTTATTCAACAAAGTTTATCCCATCACTGTTTGATTCAGCAAAAATCCATTATGCAATATATCATTCAACAAATTTTATTTTTTAACTTTTATTCTATAACTTTATTCTATTTCAGTCATTAAGCGATTATGCAACTTTACTAATCGTAACCTATTTCTTTCCACACATATTATCGGCAATTTAGCTTCTATATTAACAGGTGTGATGTAGAATTATTGGTAAAAGAAGTATGATGTAGAATTATTGATAAAAGAACAATTATGTAAAAAGACAATTTTTGCGTTGGTCTGAAATTTATTGCCACAAAATAAACTCTCAAAATTTATAATTGAATTGTTATATTTTATTTTTGGTCAGAAGAAGGAAAAAACCCTCTAATTTATTCAGAAAAAAAGAAAAATTCATAAACAAATATTGTTTGGGATAAAAACCCCATTCATATCATCAGAAACAATCAAAATAATTTCTAAAGGAGGCTTTGGATAAGAATGGTAACAAAGAGGAAGAGTAAAAACATATTTAGCTAATTTGTCACTATGACTATTAGTTAAATGTGTTATAGTGGGTCATTACTCATAAGTTGATTCTGTTTGTTTGTTAACTTAATAAAGTTCGGATTAAATTTCTATACCCAAATATATAAATGGGTGGATATGGGATTCACTTAAGGGTCTATAAATTCAATGGATTAACCCATTAAGATTATGAATTACCAATGAGTTAATCATTAAAAATATAAAATATTAAATATGTAAATATCTATAGAAAATAGGATTTTTCATTAATAAATATGTAGAAGATAGAGAGAACCAGAAATTATGTATCAAATTAAAAAAATAGAATCTTTTCTTTTATAAATATGTAAAAAATATAAAATTAAAAAATAAAAAAATATGTAAAATAACTAAAAATATAGAATTTTTCCTCTATCCTAGTAAATCTTTTTATTATTTTGTTTGGTGTATAAATTATATATATAGGTACCCATTGTGACCTATTAAGTTAATGAGTTTAATAGTTTCGGGTATGAATATGGAAATTTTAACTCATGAACTAAATAGGCGGGTCAAACCCGTCTAATAAAATCTATTGACCATGTGAGTTTAAGTTGCGTTGGGTTACCCATTATAACATCCCTATGATTAGCCTCCTAATATACGTGAGAAATACGGGAGAACTATCCAGTCCTTTGCAAGAAAGTCATAGTACAACCTACTAAAAATAAAAAGGAATGCGAGTCTTCAATTCCTGTTGTTAAGGAAAGAACAACAATCTCGAATTCAACCTCCAACTCAAGAAAAATAGCCTACAAATCCCCACACTAAACCCCTGCATTATCTCAATAACACCTCCTACTGAAATAAACCTAGATTTCGTCTTCATGCCCATATTTGGTCAGCTTCATCCACCCATCAGAAGGTCAAACCCAAATAAATATCCTCATTTACAAAACTAGCAACAAATTAATTTTGATTATCATTTTTATGGAAATTAGATTTTTTTTTAAAATTAATCCCCTACCTCAAGCAATGTGATATTAAAATTAAAACAAATATGTCCAATAATTGGTGGAAAAAAGACCATTTAAATCCTTCACTTTTCTAAATTGGCAATTTCATTCCTCAATTTTTATAAACACAAAAGAGACACATGTATTGACTTGGAAAATTTAAGCTCCAAAAAAGTCTATGTTAAAAAAAAATAAACAATACTCTTTGTTATCTTCTAAATTCTTTCACTACTATCAATAAAGCTACTAAGTATTTTTTTCTCGTCCTCTTCCACCCATAGTGTCGTCTTTGAGGGATAAATCATGTACGTTTATGCACTGCATTAGTCATAGGTGCCTCGGAGGAGAGATTCCTGGATATGGACTTGAGAGAAGACCTTGGTGAGTTGATTCTCACATGAATTAGTGCTAAAAGGAAAATATAGATTTTTTTGTCGAATCTTCAAACAACATACGGCCTAGATAACTTGAATCCATAAGTTACTAAACTCAAAAAATTATACAAGCCAAAATTATCCACTAAGACTCGAAATGACAAACACAAAGACACATTCTTTGTAGAAAAACTCAAAGGTTAACGATTTTACTTAAAAGTTGCTTGGAAATACAAAGAGATGAATTGAGCTTATAAAGACTCAACCTTATAACGGTCTTATGTCTAACATAGGTAAGAAATAACTCAGATTAAGTTAGAAAACTGACAAGTAATGAGGGCTGTCGATCTTAGAGCTGTTGGAGAGATTAGATGATCGATCAGATATGGAAAGTCTAACAAAGGGAGAATTTGCCTAATTCTATGAGTGATGAAGCATGATATGACTTTCTTGGATGCTACTAAGTGGTTGAAATATTCTCTTGGTCACCACACGTAAGTCTGGAGTCTTTTAAAGCAAGTGGATCCCAAACTTGCCTTAAACGAAACCAAATCAAACTATCTTTTTGATTGGAGCGTATCTGGAGAATTCGAAGGTGGTCTCATGCGTTATTGGGCTCTTTGGAACCATAAAGACCCAAGAACATTCTCCAAGTGTCCAGAAGGTAAGGCCGAGTTTATTGCGGATCCACCAACTTGTAAAATCCATATCTTTTAGCTCAGAGATTATTTTGGGCTGATTCTATTTCGAGAAGCTATATAAATGAGTCAAGAATCCATAGAATATTGATTTGTAACTTTGTTTTTCCTGGATCAGCTGGAATTCTTTGAAGAAGGATCGCATATCCTGGATGAAGTCCAAATAAAGTAAGTGAAGTCTTGGTTGTGTCTTCGTGAGCCAGGACTGGGCTGTGATTATTGTGAGCTCGTCAAGGTCCTCTAGATTATTTGAAGCCTTCATGTCATGCTCGACCAAGTCTTTTTGGTTAGATTTCTTGACCTTCTTGGATTCTTCAGGTAGATCATTGTGGTCAAGGAGTCCATCATTTTCTCTCCCTTCAAGAATTTTTGTCCTAAAAAATTTTTACATGCACATATAGAAGGCAAGTTAGGTTCAGTTTGATATAGAAGGTTTAGAAGCTTACCTCCCAAGTATTGCTTAATGCGGCTTGAATTTGTCTGTTTATCGGGGGACTCTTCCTTGATTAGCAATGAATAGAGAACACTTTTCGAAGGCTTGATGTAGGTTTTCTTGAGCTGAGGATCTCCTTGTACTTTTCATGTTTCCATGACCTTCTTGGAAGTCTTTTCATGGTTCATTTGTGGTCTCTCTTTACTAGTATTGTTCTCCATGTATTCTCCTTGGACCAACACTTGTTGATGATTATTCGGTGGTTCTTCTTTGATTAGGAAAGTGTCTTCAACATTTCCTGCCTCCTTTGTAACTCCTAGAACTGTCTCAACATCCTTTGGCAAAGACAAGTGTATCATAATATAATGAAATATTTCAAATCGGAATTATCTGGGCTACTATTAGATATATGTGAATCTGTTTTCAACTCTAGTGTGAGGATTTTAGTCTCTTTCCTAACTGGGCATTTCACAGAAAAATCAGCTCTCTTATAAAACTTATAACAGACCACATCCGTTGAGTTTGAAGGTTTGGAGGACTTGTCTTTATCTAGTGTAACTTGCGGTTTGTGTGATGGTATATCTTTTTGAGGCTTAAATTGGACATTTGTAGTTACCGCATATACCTCATGGCGATGAGCTTGTTCGTGCACAATCGTAGGGCTCAACCTATTGATTAAACAACTCTCCTTGATTTTGCGTGAGGTGTACCTTTGGAAAAATATTGAGCATATGGGCTGGAGACTATAGCTTTCTCCACAATCCTTCATACATGAGTTTCTTCATCTCCTCCCATGTGAAGTCTGGTTGTTTGTAGTATATTTGATAAAAGGCTTCTCTATCCCAATTTCGATATGCTTCATTGGTTAAGGTATCTTCGGTGTAAGTGGTATTCTCTTCCTCGGAGATTTGGTTAGACTGCAACAAATTATCCATGCATTATTCCCATCTTAAGTACGCTTCTGGTCCTTGGTCATGACTTGAAAAAAATATGTATTCGGGTTCATGTTTTTTGTCCCCAATGTTGTAGGCAACGACTTTTCTTCATGATCTCAAAAGCAATCTTGTCATGACATGCCATATCTTCATACTTTATAACCTTGCACAAATAATAAAAGAATCAAATAAAAGTTATGAACACAAAGCTTGAGAAAAAAATTTTTACTTTATTTTCTTTTTAAAAATAAAGAAACAACCAAAAGAACAAAACTGAAACAAAATTTATTTTTGGTTTGCTTTAAAAATAAAATAAAATAGCAAACGACTTCTAAAAATCAAAGCAACAACTATATAGGGTTTATGAGTTTTAAACTAACAAAAAATGAATTAAGTTTTTTATGAGTTTTTTTGAAATTTATAAAATTGAAACAAAAACAGATGAAATAAATTTTGTATGGGTCTTCGATTAGTAAAAAAGCAAAAGCAAAAACAGAAACAATAAAAGAGAAAAGAAACGACTAACTAAACCTGGATATATAGGAGCTTTTAGCTCTGATACCAAATAATAGGTGCATCGGAGGAGAGGTCCTTAGATATGGACTTGAGATAAGACCTTTGTGAGTCGATTCTCTCAAGAACTAGCGATAAAGGAAAAAGATAGATTTTATTGTCGAATCCTCAAACAACACACGGCCTAGATAACTTGAATCCACAAGTTACTAAACTCGCAACATCATACAAGACTAAGGAATCTACCTAAGACTCAAAATGACAAACACAAAGACACATTCTTTGTAGAAAAACTCAAGGTTTAACAATTTTGCTCAAAAGTTGCTTGGAATAGAGTTGACCTTACAAAGAAACAACCTTACAACATTCTTATGACTAAAATAGGAAATAAATAATTCAAAATAAAGTGAGAAAAAAGACAAGTAATAAGGGTTTTCGATCTTAGAGCCGTTGAAGAAATTAGATGAACGACCGGATATAGAAAGTTTACCAAATGAAGGATTTGCCTAATCTTATTAGTGATGGAGCATGGTATTACTTCCTTGATGCTTCTAAGTGGTTGAAATATTCTCCTGATTACCAGACATAAGTCTAGAGTCTTTTAAAGCAAATGGATCTCCTGTAGCGTATCTGGAGGATCTCAAAGTGGTTTCATGTGTTTTTGGAATTTTTGGAACCAAAAAAGACCCAAGAACATTCTCCAAGTGGCCAGAAAGTAAGGACACATCGTACTTGGACTGTGTAGTTTGATCTTTAGCGTTCTCGCGCAATTGGGTTCATTGCGGATTCACCAACTTGTAAAATCCACATCTTTTAGCTCATGACTTATTTTGGGCTGATTCCACTTCGAGAAACTAGATAAATGAGTTAAGAATCCATATAACATTGATTGGTAACGTGGTTATTTCTGGATCGGCTGAAATGTTTTGAAGACTGATCACATGTCCTGGATGGAGTCTAAACAAGGCAAGTAAAGTCTTGGTTGTGGTGAGCCAGGTCTGGGCTGTAATTATTGTAAGCTCTTCAAGGTGCTCTACAATATTTGAAGTCTTCATGTCATGCTCAGCCAAGTATTTTTGGTTAGATTACTTCTTGTCTTGACCTTTTTGGATTGGATTGTCTTTGGATAAATCATTGCGGTCGAAGAGGCCACCAATTATAGTTTTTGTTGAAATCGGCAGGACGAAAAAGGTTTGGTTTAGTCTATTTCCTTATATTAATCATATTATTAATGAGTAAAAAACTCAATAATCCCCAATACAAAAGTTGACCACAGATCACACCATAACAACATTACTATTCTAAACATATGAAATATGTTTCCATTAACATTTAACGTTGGTTACCGAAAAAAAACTATTACTTAAAAATAATAGCGCAAATAATAGAAATATAGGTAAAGATAACTACTTAAATGCTTCGACATCTTTTGTTTGTATCATCTTTGCTTTTTCCCTGAGACATCTTCCTTATTGGAGAGGTTACCTGATCTTTTGGCATAGAATTTGGATTGGAAGTAGATGCATATGCTCTGTTAGTATTGCATTATGAACCATTCGTTCTAAAGAGTGAGTGAATGTGTTGTAACCCACCGCGGATACCATGTTTTGTTGTGCTAATGTCTCATGCTCGGGACTTCTTGATTGTGCGAAAGCTGAGGGAGGAAAAGGTGATGGAGACTGTTTGTAAAAAATGAAACTAGATTCTCGGTGGCCTGATTGTCACCATAATCCATAGCCACCAGATCTATATACAATTTGGTCGATGTGAGGATAATAAGGACAAACATTTGAGTTGTGTATTATCTGTTGACAATGAAAGCATAAATCAGTGAGCTTTTCATAGAAAAGTCTCACCTCAAGTAAATTTCCATTTTGAAGTCTTACCTTACGATAGAATCTGAATCGGTTGGTAACATGAAATCTGATTCTCACAATGATAAAAGGAGGATGAAAAAGGACAAAGGTTCAAAATCCACAACCAAATCTTTCAACGTACCAGCAATTATACGAGTTGTTTGCTCTGAAGCATACTGTAAGAGGGATCCAACGCAGTTGAACCCATAGATCAATGAGTGTAAGATAGTTATTAGGGTTGATAATCTTCCCATCTTTGGAGAAACATGAGCGAGTTACTAGATGTACATGGATGTCTTCGTAACACGGAGATTAGATCGATTGCTAATGAAAAGAAGTAATTGAACTAAGTTTGTATCAAGAATCCTTCCATACAAAGTTGATACTAAGCCCCACCCCCTTGGAACTTCTTCGACGAGATCCTAGAGATTCAATTTCATTATGTTCAAAGGCATTCCGATAATGTTTAGTTTGTTTCTTGCCTGAACCAACTCATATGCATGATGAGGAATGAAAAGCTCTGGCTCCTCATGACCAACATCAAATTATTGGAGTGTCTCCCAGTTGCTACTTTTAGCGAAAGGAGTGAAAGAGATTGAAAAGTTGACTGGAGTAAAGTTCGTTGGATATGATTATCAAATTAGGATAATGAAAGCTTGTTAAAGTGTATACAATAAAGTTTTCATTTACTAAACATATTCAATGATAAGATTTAAATAAGATTGAATCTGTTTATATAACATAATTAGTTGGAAGATTAAACTTTAGGTAAATGCAACAAGAGGTCTATAAAAAGAGCTTATGAGATTGATCAAGATATACATTCTCTGATAACTTCTTCTTCTTCAGAAAAACAGAGCTAAAAATAGACTTCTTCTTTAGAGTGTCATCTCTCTTCATGCGTGAGATTGAATTGAGAACAGAGTACCATTGGAGCTTATCATTCGAGTATTCTATCACAGGAATTGAAGGAGTAATCAACTCAAATGCAGAAGATATTTCTTCGCCTATACAATTGATCCATTTATTTTCTCTCAGACTCCATTTCATCTCTTGATCACTGATATTTCTTCGACATCGATCTCTACTTCTAACAGTTTTGAGTCGATTAATTATTGAGAAAGGAGATCTAAGCATGAAGAATCCAATTGTACCTGATCTTTCAAAGCTCTAGCCTCTAGTTGGATCAAACTATGAAAGATGGTCTGAAGAACTTCTCTTCTTCTTTCAAGAAACCAATCTTGACTATATTTTGATCGATGACAACTCGTCATCAATGGAGAGAAAGACTCTTGAGTCCAATAAAGCATCAGCAGGGACGTCGAAAGCTGAAGATTACGATAAGTCTGCACCAAGAAAGACTAAAAGAGAAGAATCTCTTGAGGAACACAACATAACTTGTAGAGGTCATATTCTCAAAAACCTATCTGAAAAACTTTTCGATGTTTATGTCAAATTTGATTATGCTAAGGAAATTTGATTGAGTCTGAAGAAGAAATATGGAGGAGAGGATCAAGGGAAGAAGCAATACATCACGTCTCAGTGGAGTTCATTCACAATGACATATGACTTGCCTATTCTTGATCAGCAACATGAATATGAAGCAATTGTTTCTTGGATTCAATCTAAAGGAATCCCATTGGATGATCAACTTGCAGCTTTGGTGTTAGTAGATAAACTCACTGCGTCTTTGAATGAATACATGTCTAAACTCAAACATGAGAAGAAGAAAATGAGTTTGGAACAACTGCTCTCTGACATAATGATTGAAGATGCAAACAAAATCTGTGTAAGCAACAATTCTCAATCTTTCTCTCTTAATCTTAATGAAAATCTGGTGGAAAGTTTTGGTAGGAATTCTAAGAACAAGAAAAAAGGATTCAAAAAGAAGAATCAGGTCAAACAGTCGACAAAATTCAAGAAGAAATTCAAGTGCTGGAATTGTAACAAACCTGTACATAAGAAACAGGATTGTAAGCTACCACCACAGCCTAAGGAGAACTCTAAGGACAACCCAAGGAAAACAACAAAGGAGAATCTGCTAAGAAATTTGTAGCTGTGTTAACTGAAGTCTTTGCAACTACAGATGTAGTAGAATGGATCACTGATTCACGATCAACCAGGCACATATGTAATTAGAAGGATCTGCTTAAAACTTTAGATTAATTAGCCTCTAAAAATGTGTTCTCGGGAGATGCTAGAGCCTTAAATGTTGCATGGATTGGAGAAGTAGAGCTAAGGATGTTGTCTGGGCATACATTGACTCTAACTAAGGTTCTCTATGTGCCATATATGAGAAGAAACGTGATCTTAAGTGCATTACTAATGGCAGCAGGCATCAAGCAAACTATTGAATCTGGTAAGAGTTTATTGACTAAGATGGTGAGTATGTAGGAAAAGCATATTGTAAAGGAAATCTTTTGTACTTGAAGATATTAATAAGAAGACAGTGAATGATTCTGCTTACTTGACTTATGATTTTAACATATGGCACAAGAGACTGGGTCATCTTAATGTTAAATTAATCAAGAGAATGAGTAAAGCTAATCTAATTGCTAACAAAGTAATTGAGTTTTTTCCAAAGTGTGAAATTTGCTCTGAGGCAAAACATAATCGAAAACCATTTGCAAACCATATTAGTAGATCTTCTCATCTTCTCGAATTAATACATATTGACTTTGCGGGTTTTAAGAATACTTGCGGTAGAGGAGGAAGGAAGTACTATATGACTTTCATCGATGATTACTCAAGGTTTGCTAAAGTATATCTTCTGAAATCTAAAGATGAAACTTATAACACTTTCTTGAGATATAAAGCCGAGGTTGAGAAGCAGCTAGACATGAGAATCAAGCGTGTAAGATATGATAGAGGTGGAGAATATGAATGTGAATCTCTGAAGAATTTTTGTGCAAAGGATGGGATCATTCATGAAAGAACAGCTCCATATTCACCCCAACAAAATGGAATAGCAGAGAGGAAGAATAGGACCCTGAAAAATATGATGAATGCCATGTTGATAAGCTCTGGATTGCATGATTCACTTTGGGGAAAAATGTTTTATCCGCCTGCAACATTCTCAATAAGGTACCTCGTAAAAGAACCCCCTCCACAGCTTATGAGCTACGGAAAGGTTTCAGACCAAACTTGTCCTTTGTAAGAGTAAAGGAGTTCCAAATTTTAAAAGGACTAACATCGGTTCTAAGACACTTGATGTAATATTCATAGGCTACGCAGAGAATAGTGCAGCTTAGCGTTGTTTAACCTTTGATTCAATCACAAAGGTTTTTGGTCATGTAATAGAGTCTCAGGATGTAGAATTCTTCGAGAATATATATATCCTTTCAGGAAGACTTGAGAAACTGAAAAACCAGAATATTCAAGCATAAAAGATAGTCATGAAACTAAAGAAGTTGAAATCAGGAACAGCAAAAGACTGAAGACTTCTAAAGACTTTATTGATGACTTCATTACAAGCTTTATAGTTGACAACTACGAGTTAAGTGAAGAATTTGTATTCAATTTTTTTTATTGATAACAATCCAAGCTCGTTTTTAGAAGCAATGGAATCTATAAAAGCTATATTTCGGAAAGAAGCTGTGAGTGATGAGTATGATTCGATCATAACAAACCACACATGGGAACTACTTGATTTACCCATGGGAAGCAAGGCTTTGAAATGTAAGTGGATCCTCAAAAAGAAATTGAAGGCTGATGGTGCAATTGATAAGTACAAGGCAAGACTAGTTGTACAAGGTTTTGCACAAAAACATGGACTAGACTTCTTTGACACATATGCACCTCTAACCAAGAGATAAACTCATAGTGCATCAAATGGACGTACAGACAACATTTCTGAATGGAGATATGGAAGAATATATATATATATATATATATATATATATAAATCAACCGGAAGGATTTATTGTTGAAAGACAAGAAAGCAAGGTATGAAAATTGAAAAAATCTCTCTATGGTCTCAAAGAAGCATCAAAGAAGTGGTATGAGAAGTTTAGTTCAGCTCTTAGAGAAGATGGTTTCATATCAAACTGTGGAGATTCATGTATTTTCAGCAAAACTAAGGATGCAGATTACATCATAATCTGTCTATATCTGGACGACATGATGTTGTTAGGTACTTCTTTTAAATCATTAATGAAACTAAGGAGTTTCTCAGTTCAAGATTCAGTATCAAGGATATGAAAGAGATAGGTGTGATTCTTGGTATTAAGGTTGAGAAATCAGAGAAAGGATTCTCACTAAACCAATCACATTATATAGAGAAGATTTTGAAGAATTTTGTATATTGGAACAAACCTGTAGCTAAGTCACCATATGATTCTACTCTTCATTTAAAGAAGAATGAAAGAAATATTGTGAATCAAGGTAAATACGCAAGAATCATAGGCAGCCTGATGTATCTCATGAATTGCTCTAGAGCAGACATAGGTTATGTTGTAAGTAGATTAAGCATGTATACACAAAACCCAAGCAAAGAACACTAGGTCGCAATTGCCAGATTACTGAGGTATTTGAAGGGAACAATTGACTACGTGTTGTATTATGATAAATCATCGTGTGTCCTGGAAGCATACTGTGATGCTAATTGGATTACTAACAAAGATGAGGTGAACTCAACAAGCGGATTCATATTCACAATAGCTGGAGGAGAACATACTGTCATGAAAAAAAACATACTTGTATTGTAAGATCTACAATGGAGTCAGAACTTGTGGCTTTAGAATTTGCAGGACAAGAAGCAAAGTGTGGCTAAGGACTGTCTTATCAGATCTACCAATGTTTGGAAAGAAATGTCAATCAATCTCTATGAGATGTGATTCACAAGCAGCTATTGTTGTGGCTATGAACAAGTTGTTCAATGGCAAAAAAAGACATACAAGATTGAGACACAAAGTCATCAGAAGTTTCATATAAATTGGTGTGTTGTCTCTAGAATTCGTGAGGTCTGAAAGAAATATTGTTGACCCTATGACTAAGCCATTAATTGGACATATGGTCCTGGATACGACTAAGCAGATGGGATTAAGAAAAGGTGGAAGTAGTTGAATTCTTGGTTCCTCACCTAGTGATCTATTCAGTTAAATCACATGTTCAAAAGGTCAAAACTATAAGAATGAAAACTATTTTATAGAAAGAAGATAACTAAGGACAAGAACTTAGTAAGAAGAGTGGAGAAGTCTTATGTATAAAAGAAATGAGCACAATGGTGCTTGACAGAAGTAAAACTACATGGAAACGACAACAAGATTTGAGCTATAGACTCTAATGTTGTTTTGTAGTTTGCTTTACAGAACAATATATTGAAAAAGAAAGTTTATTCTGATTGTGAAACTCTAAAGGTTGATTCAAGTCACTGAAGTGACATCAATATTGCAATATCTCAATTTGAAAATCAAGGTGGAGATTTTTGGATTGATTATCAAATTAGGAGAATGAAAGCTTGTTATATATTGCTGAAAGTGTATACAATAAAGTTCTTTTTACTAAACATATTCGTCCGATAAGATTCAGACAAGATTGAATCTGTTTATATAACATAATCAGTTGGAAGATTAAACTTGAGGTAAACGCAACAAGAGGTCTATAAAAGGACCTCGTGAGATTGATCAAGATATACAGTCTCCGATAACTTCTTCTTCTCCAAAAAAAGGATAGACTTCTTCTTTAGAGCTTCATCTCTCTTCAAGTGTGAGATTGAATTGAGAGTAGAGTACCATTGAAGCTGATCCTTCGAGTATTCTATCACGGGAATTGAAGGAGTTTTTGGCTCAAATGCAGAAGATATTTATTTGCCTCTGTAACTGATCCATTTGTTTTCTCTCAGACTCTATTTCGTCTCTTGATCACCGATCTTTCTTTGACATCAATCTCTAGTTCTAACAAAGTGTATAAAGCAGCCAATATATAACGAAGGAGAGGGGATTGGAAAAGTAACAATCATTCTGTTGCTGTCGACATGCAAAAAATGAGATTGTGTTTCACTTCTCGAGGGTCTAAAGGATGCAGGAAGCTTATGTGTAACTCGACCTTGAGATCATAACTCTTAAAGATTTGAGATATAAGCCTTTGTCTGATTTTTCTGCAAAGTGTCATTCTTCAAGATCTTTCTCACATAGTTTGTCTCCATCATTCACCTCTCGTTGTATCCTCAATCTTGAAATAGTATCACGTATTTTTTAATATAGATTCATAATTGTTGGGCCATTATTTTTAATAGGTTGTGGACCTAAAAAATGAATGTTGAGTATGAATATAAATGGGCCTAAATTGTATGCGTTTTGATTGTTTTAATGAAAAAACATGTCAAAAGTCCCACATTGGAACTTTGGAATAAAAGTGAGTAGTATATATTAAGACATGCACATGTCTTTGTTCAAATGACTAACACACTGTGCGGCAATTCATTCACTGTTAGTCCGCAGTTCCTTCTTTAGGGTTTTACAGTCGTAACTCGAATTAAAATCCTTCGGATTTGTGAATTGCTAGTGTGTTGTTGAAAGCTAGAATCTGTGAATCGTTGATTACGCTGATAAGTTTGAATCTGTGAATCGTTTGATTACATGGATTGAATCATTGCTTTGGTTTGATTGTATAAATTGCTCCATTTTTCGACTTCCAATCGATAAAAAGTTGAGATTTCGACAATGACAGGGTCTGTGAATTGTTTCTAAAACACTTACACGGACAACAACCAAACTGCTTGATTCTCTGTTCGTGAACTGCTAAGCTTTTACACGATTGTATGTACTTGCATCTCGTTTTCTAAAACGATGTAGCAAACTTATTAAATGCGAATTCTGCATTAAAATTTTGATTTTAATCTCTTACTATGTTTGTTATCTGTTTCAAAACACATAAACAAACTGTTGTTGAGTAGTTTACTCAGTTGAATTCGCAAATCAACTTGCCTTCCTTGACTCTATCAAATCGTTTATAAGGATAAACTTTGATAACTGATACAATCTGTTTTATTGTGTCAGGACAATGACGAATGAGGATGTTCATAACGTCACTCCAAGCTCACAAACTGAACCACTTCTGATGGATGAGACAGCTCGCAGAGCTTTGTTCCCAGCTGATTCAGAGAGAGCAGAAAAAGAGAAAGCTGATTTGGCTGCAAAAGAGAAAGCAGAAAGGGAAAAAGCTATGAGTGAGAAGACCGTTCATGCTCCTCCTCCGCCTCCACCAGCTTTCGCTTCTCTTCAAGCTTCATGCCAAGGCTTATTGCCTGAAAAGTTCAATGGCAAAAGCTGGAAGATGTGGTCAAACCAAATGAAGTTCTATCTTCATGCAATGCACCTCTCACGGTACCTTGAAGAGGATCAACCTGAAGTTGGAGAAGGATGTGGTGATGTCTACACCCTTAGAACCGTGGATGCTTCGAACCAAGGAGACTACATGACCAAAGGATGGATCCTAGGTTGTTTAGTGGA
>OVBA01001869.1:0-39169 GCA_900406435.1 Lepidium aucheri
TCCCTTTGGTCTTCAGAACCAACCGAATCATCCTGAACCTGAGCCACTTCTCTACTGTCCTCAACTTGATTCACACTCCTCTGATTACCCTGATTTGTTTGGATCAGAATATCTAACTTCTTAGCAATGTCATCAATCCTCTGAATCTCGACACTGTTCACCTTCCTAGTTTGATCATATTCTGGACAATGACTACCAGAACTTGCAGCCAAGTTATCAATCAGAGTGAAGGCTTCATCCCTAGTGTTAGTCATAAAGTCTCCATTGTTGGCAGCATTTAGGGAATTCTTGTACTCCCACTCGATTCTACTATAGAAAGTGTTGAGAAGTTGCTCATCCGAGTACCCATGGTGTGGATAATCTCGCTGATACTCCTTGAAATGTTCCCATACTTCATTCAGAGATTCCCCAGATCGTTGTTGAAACGATAAAATCTTGCTCCTGAGAGCTGCAGTCTTGGACTTAGTGTATAACTGATCAAGAAACGCTGCTCACACCTGAACCCATGTGGTGAGCGATCCTGGAGGTAATGAGCGCAACCACCTAGAAGCTCTGTCTGAGAGTGAATGATGGAAAAACTTACACTTCACAATCAACAGGTACACCATTAGAGCTTGTGGTGCCACATATGTCTTCGAAATTCTCTATGTGATCCATAGGATTCTTGCCTGGAAGTCCATTGAAGACATACTGCTTAACCAACCCAATAAGCTGAGGTTTGATCTCATAATCATTCCTCTCAATCGCATGCAGTCGAATAGCTGAGCGATTTTGATAGTGGGTGTCTGGAGTGTCCATATCGCCTATCGCTCTGTGTTGAGCAGGCTCTCGTGCTCTCCTAATCTCAGCCAACTCTCTCTGCAATTGATGTACCAGTGCGGCCATCTCCTGCGGATTCTATGCTTGATTCTCTGGAGGATTCATATTCCTAGCTTTTCTGTTTTCTCTTTCAACTCTCGCAAGCTCTTGATTATCCAAGTTGAATATATTTTCAGAACCTTGACTTCTGGTCATACACCTGAAAAGGAACAAAAACGAACAAAAAGAAAAACATAAGTAACGATATAGACTTGAAACTATAAACAAAAAATCAAAAGACAACTAATGGTTCCCCGGCAACGGCGCCAAAAACTTGATACAACAAGTTTTAACCCTATATCCTACTACAAGTGCACAACAAACGTAATAGTACTTAGGGGTCGAATTCCACAGAGAACCAAATCACACTTTTAACTTCTATCAAATCATAAGCTATATCAATCAAGATCAGAGAAATAAATAGTAACAACTTAACATGGATGTAAACAATAAACTAAAGCAATCGGATATCGGGTATTCATTCAGGAGTTAGAACTCTTGTCAGGGAAACTATTCAGGAACTAATCTGATCATATTCTCGGCTTGAACATAATAAATGTAAACCAACTCTTGTTGAATCTACCTTTCTACTAATAATTTAAAGATCCTAACTCTCGTTTGTTTCAGATTACAAGTAGGCTCTATCATTTAGGTTCAATTACCCACAATCCAACCTAGCATCAACTCTCATTGGTAGTGAAGGAATTGTTCTTCTACTCTAGTTTTGGTTCTTAACAAACTTCTGGAAAGTTAACAACCTAAAATCATTGACTAGGTGATCAAGCTAATCTATGCATTAAACTCAAGTATTAGAAGGACAATGTTCTATTCATCAATCCTATTTGTTCCCTAATAGTAGAATTCTAAAACCCTAGAATCCCTAAATCCGATCTAGATCTACTCAGACATAGAACAATGAACCAAACAAATCATGATGAACTGAAACTGAAATTGCATTAAGAAATAGAAATAGGATTCAGAAATTCTTCTCAAGTGTGAAGAAATCTTTTTCNGGATCTTCTTCCTAGCTTACAAAATCTTAAACTTCTGTAAAAATCATTCTTCAATAGCTCAAAGAAGACTTGCTAAGATAAAATAGGAAAAGAGTATTTATAGGTTTAAAAACAAGAGCTGAAAAATCGTGAAATTAGGTTTCTTCGAAGGGCCTTGATCGATCGATCTTTGGATATTGAGTCAATCTCTCAGAAGCCAAGTCGTTCTTCAGATCGTGTGCATATTCCTTGTTAAAGCACTGATCGATCGGTCCTTGTGTTGACCGATCGATCCTTCCTCTCGTGGATAATACTAGAAAATGCTTCAAACTTCTCCAAAGTTCACCTTCAAGCATGATTCCAACTCTGAACGTTTTTGACCTGAAATCTCAATAAAACACAGACAAATTCTCCAAATATAACCGTAATAATGAGCTCAAAACCGACAAAATATGAGGAATATCACTCTACTACACTAAATAACAAACTCTACCGACCCTACCAAAATCTGCCAAACTAACATATTAGTGAGGTAGTTGCTTATACATGGCTTACAGTAAGGGTACATTGCCTAGCATGTCTAAGCAAAATGTCTTTTATATATATCAGGTTGTTGCTTCTATCAACAGGTGAATTATTATTGCTGGCGTGGCTTTTCATATCCCAAATATGTGGTTCACAATCATTAGTGAGACTGATGTTCTCGTGCTGTGACATTTGGGTAGGCGATACCTCCACGGATTTATCCATGATGGGAGTATGCTCAGGTAGGCCTAGGATAAATATCTGTATTCACCTGATATCCGGATTCGTATCCAAAACTTTATCCGAATAATGGATATCCAACCAAAATGAATATGGATACATATAGTAAATTTTTAGATTTGGCGAATATGGATACAGGTACACATAATACGGATATTGTTTCCGGAAATCCGAATATCAGGATATTCATATAATTTTTTTAACTTTAATTTTATTTTATTACGATTTTAATTAAAAAATTACTATTTTTACTTTTAATTTTTAAATACTTTTTTCTTATTTTTGGTACTTTATTTTTCAATCTTCTTTATTTATTAATTTTTTAAAGGAAAAAACTTTTTTCTTACATTTTTAAGAAAAAAATTATTTTTATATCAAAAGCCGAATATCAACTCAGACACTGCTTAACTATACTAAACTACGCCAAACTATACTCAAACCCTACCGCAATCTACTAAACTCTATCAAAGTAAACTATAGTTCTACCAAATTCAGCCAAACTATACTCGAACACTACCAAAATTTACCGAACTCTACCAAAGAGAACTTTAAACTCTACCATACTAAAAACAAACTCAACTAAGCATTACTGAAACTTTTTCTAAGTCTATAAAACATTATTCAATGTCTATAGCACATTACCAACAAAGTCCACCAAATTTTACCAAAAAGTTTACAAAATCTACCGTGCACAACGCTATTTTTTTCTTTTGAATACAACATTCAAACAAATCTTTGCTACATCTCATTCATAAATAGACACTTACATACCAGTTTTTTCACCGCATCATTGTCAACACCAACACCATCAACTCTTTTATCCCTTCCACCACCCCAGTATCAACACCACCACCTTCTTTAGCCGACCCACCATGCCATATACCGACATCACCACCTCCTTTATCCACTCCACCACCGCCTATACCAACATTAGCACCTCCTTTATCCATCTCGCCACCGCCTATACCAGTTTTTTATATTTTAGCGTAAATAACCATTTTGTCTGAATCACATTTATCTCCGGAGATGACATAACATAATCAAAAATCTGATTGCGAAACAAAACTGTTGCCTCTAAAGACATAACATTATGCCAACTGGAATCTTTGAGAGCCTGATCAACTTTCTTTGGTTCCCTTGGGAGATCCATTTTTGTGATGGCCATTAAATTCAACATCTGTTTTGGTTTTGAGATATGATATTTACCTCTTATGCGCATCGGATGAATATTGATGGAGCTGGAGCTTGGAGAGAAGCTGTGTTTTGATGTAACAGACATGCATCTGAAGAGTGTACTAGGCTTGAAACTTCAACTAGGCATGCTTGATTTTTGGAACTTTGAGGAGCTATTGGGCTTGTTTCAGGTGGCAATTCTCAGCCCAAAATTTCCTTTTTTTGTAATTGTGTTGTTTATGAATTAACACAATTAGTCTCTATAGCAGAGGCGACAAAGTGACCGGCGAGGGAACTGAACATGTGGGTGACGACACATGCAGTGTTGGCATGAGATAATGAGTAAGTATAAGTGGAACCAAGGTTTGAGTTTTGGTTGGTGTTTCAAGATTGATTTGTGAAATGCATTTGGTGTTGGTAGCTGCAAACGGGAACTCAGTTTCAATGAAATGGACATGGCGGGATACATAGAGTCGATCTATTGATGGATCCAAATAGTAATAGGCACTTTGGGTGATGGAATACCCAAGGAAGATACATGGAGTATACTTGGACTAAAGCTTGTGATTTGTATAGGGTTTGAGCCATGGGATGCATACTCATCCAAAAATGTGAAGCTTCATGTAATTCGGTGTCTGAGAAGAAAGCTTGGCAAAAGGAGAGGTGCCATCGAAAAGTGGTGTAGGTAGGCGTTGATCAAGTACATCGCTCCTGCAAATGCATAGGACCAATAGTCTCGTGGCATCGAAGCTTGGCTAAGTAATGTCAAACCTGTCTATACTATATGACGATGCTTCCTCTCAGACAACCCATTGTGTTTGGGTGTATGAGATAGTGTGGTGTAGTGTGAAATCCCTTGAGACACTAGGTAATTTCTTAATGTGATGAACTCACCCCCATTGTATGAGTACATTGTTGTTATTTTGGTTTTGAACCGGTTTTCAACTAGAGGTTGGAAGGTGATGAAAGTTTGGTAGATATCATATTTGTGTTTTAGAGGAAAGAACCAAGTGTACCTAGTATAGTGGTTTACTAAAAATTAGATAGTATTTGAGGTTATCTTTTGAGACAATTGGAGAGGTCCACACGTCTGTGTAAAGGAGATCAAGAGGCTTTTGAGAGACAATTGTATTGGTTGAAAATGGCAACTTGTGACTTTTATTCATAAGGCAATTGGTACAAGAATTATGTTTAGGTATAGACGAAGTAAATGGAAGAGAAAATTGAGAAACAATAGGATTTAGAATTGAAGATGAAGGGTGTCCAAGTCTTGATGCCATGAGGATAAGTCTATTTTTGTGATGGAGAAGCAAAGAAAATGGCGGATTATGTTGGGGTAATGAGCCACTTATACAACTCATTTTTAACATATCCTTGGAGTAACGGGACCCCATGTTCAGCTCAGCTCCTTCACTTGAAAAAAGTCATAAAGAATTCCATAGATACATTGTTAGCATTGCAAAACTTATAAACAAAGACAAGATTATGATGAAAATTTGTCATTCAAAGAACATCATAAAGTTTCACCAAACAATTTAACGTCAGGATAGAAAGAGAACCGGAATGAGATATTGGAATACTTGAACCATCATCAATGATCACTTCCTCACCATCATTGTATGTTGGTGCAGTGACAGGTTGTGGGGATCTGATGTGAGGTGATTGGTTGCTCTAGAATCCACAACCCAGTTATTTGGATTATAAGGTTGAGTTGTTGTCATATGTGCTCTTGGCTGCATAAACATACTCGCAGATGGTTGTATTGGAGTGTTGGATACCATTGATGCTGCAACTATATGTACTTGAGGGTATCAATGTGCAATTTTACTTTGAACACCACAGATTTGGCACTTTCCTTGATAGCTACAACCACATTGTTCTGGTTTCTTTGAGTATCGAGGTGTAAGATTCGAAGTATTCCAGGAGTTGTTGTTATGAGGCTATTGGGGTGAGTTGGTATTGTTATAGCCACAATCATTGATGTGGAAGAGGCATCAAGGTAAGTAGTGAGTGGAGAAGAAAGTGATGGAGTTTGGGCTTGCAATTTGAGCTCATGATTGATGAGTCCTTCGTAAAGTTCTGTGATAGATGGAGATGCATCATGTCCTTCGATTTGGTCCACGATTGTCTTATAATCATCGAACAGTCCCTCTAGAATATACTCTACTTTGTTTTCATGATCTACTTGTTTACCAAGTAGTGCTAACTGATTAAAGCAAGTAGTGAATCACTGTACATACTCACAATAGAATTGGAGCTCTTGGTCTAATTTTTCACCTGTTGGTGGTGCTGTTTCAAGTGGCCACAAGATGGTTTTGCATAGGTTTTTTGTAAAGGAGCCTAGTCTTTAGCGTACGTAGTAATGGTAGACAACAATTATTCAATAGAATTGGAGATCGCTCCAAGAAGAGTGCTATGAATCAAGTGGTCTTGACGCTTCCAGACCTTATATTTTGGACTTGGTGTGACACCAATAGCATTCGTGAGAGTGAGAAGTGGAATGACAATATGCCATTGGAATATGAAGCCAAATCATAACGATCGAGGAGGGCATAGACTTCTCGGTTCCACATTAGAAAATTGGACAAGATAAGCTTGGTTACATTCGTCATATTTACATTCAGCAACGAAGATGTAGAGTTAGAGATAGGAAGAGTCTAATGGGTCGGAGGTGATGCTGTGGTCATGGAGGCAATGAGGTTTTGAAAAGAAAGGTAGGTTTTTAGGAACGTTGCTCTAATATCATATAAAGTATAGGCTGAATGAATTGTATTAAATAGATAATGAGATTACACTTTATACAAGAGAGATTAACCCTAATCGTGTAGTAAATATAATTTACAGAATTGTCTTTTCTATATATTGCTATGTACTCCTATATATTAACAGATGAAGCTAGACACTATATAGACTATACACATAAGTACAAATCATTCGTTAAAGGTGTTTTCATCAAATTCATTGTTAATAGATATGTTGCTTATTAGTTTTCTTTTTTTTCTTTTTACTTATAATAATTCATCATGAAGCATGATGAACGAATAAAGTATATGTAGTGGAGAATGATCACTACATTATAGAGGATTTGTTAGCCAAGATATGAAAAAGACAATGATGTTCTTCCCATATATTGATTGAGTTGTTTTGTGTTTATGCTAATATGAATAAAAAGTAGCATTATTTTGTGTCTTCCATTTATTGGTGGAGTTGGCCAATATTTAAAAGAGCTAGATTCCTAGTTTTGTTCTTCTGAAGTATATAAAAGCTATTTAAGCTTCCTTAAGGAGGTCAATCCATAATCTGACCCTTATAGAAATTATTATAGTACTTGATCTTTTGCGCCTTTACTAAATCTTTTACCACCTGCTCCTTTGGAACTTACTCTGTTGTATTAATTAGTGTTTCTAAAGAACCTAAAAATACTTTAAAATAGATCTTTCGGTGACGTCAATGATTTGGTTAAAAGACCACAAGCATTGGGTGTTCTTTAGTAAGGTCGACATAGTTGAATAGTTTCTTCATGCGTTCTGCATAGATAATACGAGTGGTTGCATGCATGTTGTTCTACTCACAATTTTGTATAAGAATTGCACTTGACATCATTGAAAGTAATAGTAACAATCAGGATACTAATAAGAATAATAATAAGAGTTTTTTGAAAAAATTATCATATTAACCACAACTTACAATTTAACCCTCCATATATATTTCATGTGCAAGTCGATACTATGAAGCCTATGAGTTAATGTAAAGACTTTTTATGGTCACATATATTATTTCAAAATTTTAAGAGTAGATATGAACTCTTTATTATAAGAGTTTTGATTGCAAGTGGCCTTTAATCAGTGACAGGAGGTAAATCCACTAAAGGTAGGCGCACTTGCATGTCTCGGGATCGAGTCCCGCCAACTGCAAGTTTTGATTTGATATATTATTTATCATCATTTATGAAAATTGATAATGATTACAGAAAACCGGAGATTATGTTGGACTGACTTTAGTAATCATAGTATTGATTTGCATTTTTTTTTCTTCAGAAAATCTTAATAACAATAATAATAATAATTCGATCATGACAATATTTGTCTGGGTTAAAATGTGATTACCAGCTATACTTCCAGTTCAGTCTTCTTGAATTCAGGTCTCTCACGCATGAGTCATGAGAGTTTCAAAAGATTAATGTTGGACATAAAAAGAAAACGTGTTTTGTTGGACGATGACCCAAAGTTGATTGTGAATGCAACGGTTATTACAAAAGGGATCTTGTTTTCTACCTTGTGTAATATTTGATTTAAGAATGAGGCTTAGTTCTTTAATATAAAGCTTTGGATGGTGTTCCTTGGATTATGTTGTGGTGTAGCAGTTGAGTTTATACTATGTTATCCTCGGCTTCTATTTAAGTTCTTATGATTCCTAAACTCATCCTCTCTCTATTACACACTTTCTTAGCATTCACATATAGTTTTTAATCTTGTTACCTTCTGAATTACTTACAGAAAAATGGCAGCAAATGATGTCCCTTGCTGTGAGACTATGTTCTGGGTGTACCTATTCACATGTATTGCTCTAGTGGCTTTCGCAGGTTTAATGTCAGGACTCACTCTTGGACTCATGTCTCTCAGTCTTGTGGAGCTCGAGGTCATGATCAAAGCCGGTGAACCTAACGATCGCAAAAACGCTGGTCTGTTTCATGAGAACCCATTCATCAACTCATACTTTACTGCTTCATGTTAATACTATTACTCAGTTTTTTAAAATATTTAACAAAATGACCAGAAAAGATTCTGCCACTCGTTAAAAACCAGCACCGTCTCTTGTGTACACTCCTCATAGGCAATGCTTTAGCAATGGAGGTATTAAATAAAGCGTAATCTGTGTTTCTGCATATTTTGGCTTTAAAAACTCTCTGATACTGACTGTGTCTTTAATGATAAAATCATACCAAAAGGCTCTACCCATCTTTGTCGATTCTCTGCTTCCAGCTTGGGGGGCTATTTTGATATCTGTAACTCTCATACTTGCATTTGGAGAGGTGAATAGAATCTATTCAATGAAGTTTTTCGATTTTTAAATTTTTATTGCTTAATGGCTTAGAATTGTTCTTTCTTTATATATTGTTGTAGATCATACCTCAAGCTGTATGCTCTCGATATGGGCTAAGCATTGGAGCAAAGCTATCGAATTTGGTTCGGTTGATTATCATAATCTTCTTTCCATTATCGTATCCAATCAGTAAGGTAACTAAATCAGGTTGACATCAAAAAGTTAAAAGAATACTTGAACTATATTTCTTATCTTTCAATGATGTTTCAGCTACTTGATTTGTTGCTTGGAAAAAGACATTCTACACTTTTACGACGAGCAGAGCTGAAATCACTTGTGCATTTGCACGGAAACGAGGTTATTTATGAAGAAATTAAGATGCTTTTTATTGTTATGTCACTATGTAAAAGTGAATTAATGTCTGTTCCTTATGATAATTAGGCAGGAAAAGGTGGGGAACTGACTCACGATGAAACAACAATCATATCAGGAGCTTTAGATATGTCTCTGAAGACTGCCAGAGACGCAATGACACCACTCTCCAAAATATTTTCACTCGATATCAATTCTAAACTTGACGAGTACGTTCTGCTTTTAGACTTTATATATAATAATATCTTATATCGTTATTCTTATCCTCCCTCCTCTTTGGACTTCCACAGAAAGACAATGGGACTGATAACAAGTGAAGGACATAGCCGAATCCCTATTTACTCTGTGAATCCTAGTACTATTATTGGATTTATCCTGGTGAGTAAACACTTGGCTACTTTTTCTTTTTTGCTTTCTGGTGAGGGATCCCGCAAAACCTACTTTGGATATGTAATTTCATCGGACCCTCACATAACATATTATGTTAAAGATGTAGATTTTAAGTATCGGATCTCTGATACCATATTAGTGGAAAACATTTGGCTGCTTTCTTACATAATATTTTTGGGTTTCAATAGGTGAAGAACTTGATCAAATTCCGTCCTGAAGACGACACACCTATCAAAGATCTCCCCATCAGAAGACTGATCAGGTATATACATATATATAGACTTTCTAACTAAACTGGTGAAACAACCAAAAGCTTATATATGTATATATATTCCAAAATTTTATAAGCAGGGTAAATATGAATTTGCCTCTCTACGACATCCTCAACATCTTCCAAACTGGTCGAAGCCACATGGCTGCTGTTGTTCGGACCAAGAACTATAGCAATACCAACACACCTGTCCATAACAAGAGCATCAGTGGTTAAGAGACTTCATTTGTAAATTTATATGAGAGGCCATAGAATTCACTGAGACCAGAAAATTTATGTCATATTTTTGTCCTCAGGAACGGCTAATAAAGACGCCAACGTTGTTCCGACCATTCCAGAGACGAGCTCCGGGGAAACGAATTGTCAAAGTCTAATTCAGTACATTGATAGTATTGCTGATGAAGATGAAGAAGTCATCGGCATAATAACTTTAGAAGATGTCATGGAGGAACTTATACAGGTATATAATATGAATATAATATCATTACAAGTGGTTAGTTATTACTAATAGAATATTTGTGAATGAGTATTGACTAATATTGTAATGAACCTTGAAGGAAGAAATATATGATGAGACAGACCAATACGTCGAACTTCATAAGAGGTATAGTTACTATCTTACCAATCAGATAATGGACTGCAATTTACAGTACTTTTTCACCGGACTTTGAATACATTTCCCTTTATAGGATAACAATAAACATGCCAATGTCGCCGGAAACTGCCACGTGGGCTTCCGAGTTGGCATCTCCTATCTCGCCGTATCGCTCAAATCCATTGTCACCGAGTATCATGATCTCTACGCTTCTCCGGTCACCAATTAGTTCACCTTATCGGCAGTCTCCGTTTATGCGGCCAACGCTTAACGCTTCTCCACCACCATCACAATCTCCTTCGATGCTCCCTCCGGACATTAATGATCGTTATCATTATCTATCTCCCAGTAAGGTACGTAACGTGAGCTTCAAGAGATTACTTTACTGATGTCTTTTTTGCGCTTTAAGTAAATTATTCCTTTGCGTTGTTGTTTGTCTTGCAGGTGTTGAGAAAATCGTATGCGAAGTTATAAAACTCAATAGATGGTTCGTAAATTTGGATCTCCTCTATGTAGTGAACTAAAGTGAAGTAAAACTGAACATTTCCATGTTTAAGAAATTCAGAATTTAAGAAAATATTCCAACGAATTCATGAATGCGGTATTATTAGAACAGAAAATAAATAAATAAAGAAAGATAAAATAGTAATGTGTGGCAAGGAAATTCTCCCAAAGATAAAAACAAAAATATGCGACCATACAATAATATATATTTGTAGATAAGATAAAAAAAAATCAATAGACGAAGAAACAAAATAAAGAAAATGAGAGCGCTCTTGTGCTCACACTACTCTTCACCGTTATCGTCTCTTTCAAGAACAACTCACAAAACTAAACTTCTAAATCCAAAAACCCTAATTTCTATCAACAAACCCAGATGGGAATCTAGGCTCCACGCTGGACCAAAAGGATTTCAATCTTCAAAAAACTCAGAAAAACCAGGCCGGCCAGACCCGGACCCGGAAGACGACCCGCCGTTACCTCAAGAAGTGTTTGAGAGGATGATGGGGAGGATCGTGGTGTCTGTAGGGACACCACTTGGCTTAGGAGTGGCAATTTTGAAATTACTAGAGGTTCTAAAGGATAGAAACGTCTGGGACGTGCCTGTGTGGGTCCCATTTATGACAACGCTCGTGACCTTTGGTACATCGGCTCTTGGGATCGCGTACGGGAGCTTATCCACGAACTTGGACCCGACCAAGACTAACTCTGTTTTCGGACTTAAAGAGGCAAAAGAGAATTGGGTAGAGATGTGGAAAGAAGACCAATGATGATAATGTTTTCGCCTCATGGGACAAGCATTTGTAGTCCTCTGTTTTGATTTGTAGTTGTGGCAAAATTTATGTTTATTTGTAACCAAGAATCGAATTTGTAGTTTTTGGTATGCAGATCGAAACACGAAATTTGACTATATTGAGGAGGTTCAAATTACGTATCGAACTGTGTAATTCATATAGAGTTGATTTATAAGAGAGGCCATAAACTTCGATGTAAGACCACAACACAATGTATGTGATATCAAGACAAGAACTATTGCATCCAGGATACAGCTTCACTATTTACTTTTAACTAATAGATTTGATCCTTTAATAAAGCTGCATTATGGGTGATAACTATAACATTTCTGAACCAGCCTTGGTCCGGAAAACATTGCGAAACGTCGAATAAATGGCCAAAGGGGCAGAAAAAATAGCTCCAGCCAGCTGACAACTAGCTCGAAGGAGTGAAAGTCAAGGTGGGCCAGCTCGAAACCAGTTGGGTGAACTGGTGGGTAGCTGGATCAGCTCAACCAAGTGATAGTCCAGCTGAGCCAGCTGACTGACCAGTCCACCAGGTGGACGGTTATGGGCGACGGTCGAGTAGTGGTCCGACCCGCAGATCCGATGGATCGAAGGGGCAAGTGGATGCGGTTGGACCCGCGAACCAACGCACCTTTTCGGCAACAAAGGCGAACATGTGCCTTTAACCAAAGGAACGCACGTATCCGCCAAGAGATGCATCTGATCGCCCAAAAGGCACATTTCCACGGATGGACGCGTCCATACGTGCTCTATAAAAGAGCACGCGCCCTCCCTTCTTCCCCATTAAGTCACGATCACGGAAACTCCATTAAAACACACAGAGAAGTTCAGAAAAATCAGAGAAAGACGATTAAGTGGGAATCGATCCATAAGTGATCGGAAGATTGGACTGGGAAACAATGGCGGACGGCGGACGGCGAAGACATCCAGATGAAGGATGCGATGGGGATAAATACGGGCGACAAGGACATGGTCCTAGAGGTGAGTGCGTGACCATGGCCTACGGCCTAGTCATGCTTGCTAGATTGATCTTACGATCTTAAGTTCTCTTGCCCCTTTTTACTTAAACGATATGAAGTTAATGGTTGCCTAAGTCGTATGTACCAATTTCCGCCTTGCCCCAATGGACCTGACCAGTCCTAAAGACCATCGGTGGCTTCGTGAACATCTCGGCTAATGAGACCGAGTGATTTTGGCCATCACCGACTTGATTTGCGAATGACCGCCAAAAGTGTTGGATGAAGATGGATTCGATGGGTTGGGCGGAATATTGGTGATCATTCATGCATAAGCATGCATTGGGTTTGGGGTGCATAGTCCGTATTCACTAAGTATATTGTAAATACTTACCCCTCACCCAATTTTCAGGAATTGACGGTACAAATGGGAGGGATGAGGACGGACCGCAAGGTTGAAGGACTAAGGATGGATGGACGGTTAGGGAATCGGGTAGATAGGGATCCTAACGATTGTAATAGCCTATTATGAAAATAAATCATTGTATGGAAACCCGTTATTGATTAATAAAGATCCGATTTCCTTTATAAAACTCTAAATTCCCTCATGACTTAAACTCTGATGAATCACGAATTTAAACAATATACAATGATCAAGAAAAATGTAAAGCTGGAATGGACTTAATAAAAATTGAGTCTGATCTGGGTGAGGCGAACCTCTCAAACTTAGAAATTTTGGGACGGGTCTTTTCAATAACAATGTGCTTATTCGGTATGATTTGGTATGATTGCAAAATAGTTGATTTATAGAGTTGACTTATCTGCATTATGCAAATAAATCTTATGATTGCAAAAGGGCTCACACGATATGTTAAATTTCTAACCATTCCAACTGCATAATCCCAAATAACAATGTGCTTATTCGGTATAGATATCTACAAAACAATCCAATGGTTATCGCCAACATAATGGAGTGTAAATATCATCTATATCAACTCCCCATGTCTTATCACTGTGGTGATATGATGGCTCTCGGTAAGCATCTCCCTGTACCGTTTGAGTTGGGAGCAGAATCGAGGAACTCTTGAAATTTACTAGTCCACATCTGGCCAGATCTTCTATCAACTACGCAAATTCTATTAGACCAAAACCATTTAGGATGTTTTGCATAGCGACTTCACAGAAGATTAATCCTAGCATCCATGTGCTGCATCAAATAGGTAAAAAACACAACAAAACAGTCAGTTAGAATAAAGTCTGCTAATGAAGTATGCTAATGAAGTATGCTAATGAAGTATGCTAATGAAGTCTTCTAATGAAGTCTACTAATGAAGTCTACTAGTGAAGTCTGCTATTGAAGTCTACTAATGAAGTGTACCGTGTCATGTAGCGAGTTTGCAGGGGTTTTTAGGGTATTGTACTATTCCAAAACACCACCTTCTTTCTTCTTTTTCAGCCGGTAGTCTTTATAAACTCAAAAGTCTGATTATACAAGTTTTGCAAGTTCGATAATGAAGTTAATAGTAAAGGTGATAACTGTCAGTTCTTGTTTCATTCTTGTATTCCATTGATATCCTTTAACACTGTCTACATGTGAGAAAATATCATAACCACCACCTCTCTTGTTTGGGATAATTCCCTTGGATGTGTTGTTTCCTTGGAATGGACTCAACTGTGTAGGAACTAGCTTTTTGATCCGTTCACTTCGATCACATATTATTTCATGTACATTTTGGTTTTCTTCTCTTGTTTATTCTTCAGAACATGTTCGAAATCAGTATTGGGAAGATTTTCATCAAGCAAGACAACACTTTTCTCGGTTTCATCATTTACACTCTCGCTTGGAAGACTATGATCTATCTACAGATATGTTTTTCGGCACACAAAGTTACATTTTTATTTGTAAAATATTTTTATTACAGTGAGTTCACGTTCAAAACATAGCTACTATAACAGAAACATAATCAAAGTTCAAGTTCAAAACATAGCTACTATAACACAACAACCACATGTAATTACAACACAACCAGAAAAAGACTTCATTGATTTCTTTGATTTACGCAGGTGATAAACTCGGTTATTTTTTGGTGAGGTTTCAGAACTAACCCCAACTGGCGGATTGGTCTCCTTCTCATTGGATTTCACCTGCTCCTTCAATGCGCTTCTAATTGCCTCCAACGACCGTTCAATACCTGACACTCTTTCAGCTAGGGTGTGGATCTCTTGCTAGCAGCTGCGCATACCTTCACAATCCTATGTTCTCCACTTCTAATCCCATCCATCAACTGGGCAAGCATCTTCTTACACAATTGGTCCATGTACTCTTTCATTATCTCCATTGAGCTGTTGTTAGTCTCATAAAATTCAGAAGTGTCCTTACACTTCTTACGTTCCTCAGGCTCATTATTTGGTTCCTCCTCACAGATTCTCTTTGATCGTCCACTTTTCAATACTTAAGCAACCTTTTTGACGACCAACACACCTTTATTCTTCCAGTCAGACTTAGTGAATCTCCAATTAGGCCCAAACTGATTACGCAACGCCTTTAAAATGTTGTCAACCTTTGAATCCACATCATCGTGTTCCCAGTGAGGAAACATGTATGTTGGTAATGTAGTTGCGGACCCGGGTCTGCAGTAAAAAAAGTAAATAAGTATGAATTGTTATACCATATGCATCAATTAATATCAACAAATTAGATGAAAATTCAACCGGTTTCATCATGTTCTCTCCAGGATAGTTACGATTCATAGATCATTTGTATGCTAGCAATGGTGGAGAAAGATTACCAGGGACGAGTCCTGTATAATCCGCTGCAAAATCCGGAAGTGCATGGATAAATCCTTCACTGGAATAGCCAGTTGTTTTAGGTTTAGTTTGTTTAATAGAATCCATCAGCGTTTGTGTGCAACTCGTCCCTAAGGATAGGTCTCGAAGGCAGCAATATCCATGATCAATCTATCCAGACTAAGACGTGTGGCTTGCTCAGGCTTCATTGCGTCAATAAAAGCAGCATATATTGACAAATAGCTTAACCTGGTCCGATTTTCATGTCACCAACATTCACAGCCTTCAGCAGCAGCTAGCAACTCATCATAACTTGGTCCTCTATCTTCAGGCACTCCAAGAAGCTCCCAAAATTCTTGCATTTATGGCGATTCTATATCATCCACATATGCACACTTTAGCCTGATTAGAAACTCAAACTAAATGAGCAAGAATCTGATTGGATTTACACCAATTAAAAACCAAAGCTAAGAAGTCTTCCTACACTGCAACTGAATGGTGAGTAAATGATGCATTAGTCTTGTAGCCCAACCAAACACCATCTCATCAAACTTAAAAAAACACCAAGCCTTGAATTATATAGCTCATCCCGGTCATCAGGTCTGAGAGCATCGATTAGTTCGTTAATCAGCTTGTAGTCTCCACTAAAATACTTGATACTCTTCGTTGGCTGAGGTTCACAACGTTTTATGAAAATCTTTTGTGGAAATTCTGGTCATTCCATCTGGATACCTGCAAACGTCAAAGAAAGAAAACATAGTTCAAGAACTTAATCAATAATACAGCACCAATACACCAATCAGAAGTTTGCTTAGAGGTCTTCTTAGAAGTCTTCTTCAGAAGTCTCTTCTAGAAGAGTCCACCAGAAAACTACGTCAGTAGTCTACACCAGAAGACTTAATTAGTAGTCTAACCAGAAGACTTCTTCAGTAGTCTCCACCAAAAAATTCAAAACAATACAAACCCTTTCACAAAATTTCAAACTTTTATCAGAAGTTATTCAAACCCAATTTCAATTTCCGCAATAGACTTCACTTGAAGTCTACTACATAATTTGTAGACTTTAGGTAAAGTCTTCTTTATTTCCTAAACCCCAAATACTTTAAGGCTAATGATTTTTGTTGATTTTATTGTGAAATTTATTTTTCAAAATTTATTGTTATTTATTTTAAGATTTTGTAATCAAAATTATAAGAATATAATTATTTTAAATTTTAAATTAAAAATAAAATTACGTAGCAGACTTCACTTGAAGTCTTCTATAATCCCGAAACCGTGAAATATAAATTCTAAACCGTAAATTCTAGACTACAAGCCAAAATTTTCTCTATAATACACAAATGTTAAACCAAAAAGCTTATAATTTCTATATATGTGCACAATTTAACTCTTTTATTCTATTTATACATTTCAAATACAAAATTTACAAATCCCATATGATTACCATATCTTATTACCATAAACCATAAACCATGATATAGTTAGCAAATTTTTATTTTTTAATACTTCATAGTTGTTTATTATTAGATTTTGTAATCAAAATCATAAACATATAAATATAGTAATATTCTAATTTTAAATTATATATATAATGAAGGAGAAGTCTTCACATGAAGTCTTCTCATGTAACTAGAAGATTTCACCGGAATTCTTATATAACTCTAAACCCTAAACCCTAAACCCTAAATTCTAAACCATAAATTTTAGATCGCAAGCCAAAACTTTCTCTATAATACACAAATATTAGACCAAAAAACTTATAGTTTCTAAATATATACACAATTTAACTCCATTATTATATTTCTACATTTTAAATTCAAAATTTACAAAATTCCACATGATTACCATAACTTATTACCTTAAACTCTAAACCATGACATAGTTTATTTATAAATTTTTTGTTTGATCTTTGTTGGTTTTATTTGACCGTGTTCTAGTAAATTTTCATTTTTAATATTTCATATTTGTTTATTATTAGATTTTGTAATCAACATTATAAGCATATAACAATAATTAATTTTTAAATTATATATACAATTAAGGAGAAGACTTCACATGACGTCTTCTCTTATAACTATTCTATGAACAGACTTCACGTGAAGTCTTGAATATCTGCAAAGGATATAAATGTAATTGCATTTCCATATTTTTTATTTGATAATTAAAGTTAAAATTTTTAAATTCACTATCCCATGGGTTACTTTTAGAGATGAATTCAATTGGTATATTTTTGCATTCAGAATGATATTTTGAGTTATTTTTGTTATTTTCCCTTATTTCAAAAGGAAATTTTGAAGAATTTAGATTTAGTTCTCCTGCCTAAAATTTGAAAAAATATTATCTTGTGGAATGGCCTTCTTATTTTATAGAAGAATGATTGTCACTTATTGCAGAAACTCCTTATCACTGGTTTTTTTCTCTGTTTGATCACTGATTTACCACTACACATTTCACGAGATGAAAAATCTTATTTTTGATCGACATGCAATTTTTCAGATATGCGTATGTAAAATTTTAATAAAATAATGAAATACGAGTTTTCAAACTTAGAACTAAAATTAAAGTCCATATCTATTTATTAGAGTACATCCATTAAGCAAATGTTGTTGATTCTTGCGTAAACTGATCTCCGGATCGTAGATAAGCATATATCCGTCACAGGGCCCAAAAAATTGAAGATCTTTATAAAAATATTATTAATTTTTTGAAATAGTTAATTTCTTTGTAGATACATATCTTATTATAAAATTTTTTTTCTTCTCACATTGTTTTCATCAATATGTTTTAAGGCTCAAAAAAATTGAGGGTCCATTATAAAAATATTATTAATCTTTTTTCTAAAAACCCAATATTTATTTGACAATATCTTATTATAAAATTTGTTTTCTTCATACCATATAATTGTTTTTTTACAAAGTTTCAGAGCTTATTTTTTTTCTTTTAACAAGAGGACTCAAAATATTTTTTAGACCAATCCGGTATAGACTATGTTATTTTATCAACACAACACAGTGCCTTTAAATTTTTCGGCCCTGCTGATCCCCATTTTGAATTGTGATTGTCCGTAGCACAGGTTGTCTTGGAGTATCTCCACTGGCAAAGTAGAACATTACTTGATTGGACATGAACTGTTGAAATCTCTTCGAATTTTAGTTTCCATAGCAAATAGTTATTTTCAATAACTTTCAGAGTACACATAAAAAATAGTCATACTATGTGAGAATTCAGAGTTTTCTTTCACACTTCTGATACCATGAAGGCAAAAGAAAATACAGTGAGTAGGACTTTAAGAACTGAATATTTTTTGATTCATTACATCATCATTTGGTTAATATAGAATGAGAATGATTAGAATTGACAAAGAAAAGTTAATGCAAATAAAGCTTATGTTTGCAGGCTTGCCATACATTATGCGTGAATTGGCTCCCCTAAAGAAAGGAGTACCATGTTAGTGGAACCGTACACACATAAGTGTGTAGTACAGGGTGTGCCTCATAATATCTAAAGTGGAGATTGTGGCGTATACTGCTTAAAGTATATCGAATGCCATGCGTTCGGGATTCCATGGCCTCCGAAGTTTTGTGATACTTATGTGAAGCTTATGAGGGGTAATTATGTATTGAGATATATGATGCGACATGTATTTTGGGCACGGAGAAAGAAATATACAAGAATCATGACATATGAGACATGCGTTGAGCAGAAGTAAGAGACTAAATATTTTATTTACTAACGGTTACACCCCAACTTGTATGCCTCCTATATATTTGTTGTTAGGCTGCAAGAAAAACTTATTAATTGGTATCTTGCATTTATTATCTTTGTGGGTGCAAGATAACTAATATTTTTTGTATTTAGTATGGGCTTTTTTGGTGAGGATGATTAGTTTAGGTGATGTAATTATTTTGTAAACCATAATTTGTCAGACATTTATTAGGAGACTTCTTTCAAGGACTTCATTATTAGACTTTATGTGATCATCATCTGGAGACTTCATTCGCAGAATTCAATTGTTATATGATCATCATTTGGAGATTTCTTTCGTAGACTTCAATAGTAGACTTCATTGTTATGTCATCATTATTTGAAGATTTCTTCTGGAGACTTCAGTAATAGAATTCATTATTACCTTACCATTATTTGGAGACTTCTTTTGTAGACTTTAGTAATAGACTTCATTGTCACCTGACCATTATTTGGAGACTTCTTTCCTAGACTTCAATTTTACGTCTGTACATGTACACATTGTATAAGTAAACCACAGTAGCTCCTAAATAACATCACACTCATCATTTGCAAATAACATCATACAATAATCATCCATAATAACACACCAAAATCATCATCCATAAACAACATCCTAAAATTATCATTGATAAGTAACATACTAAAATCATCATCATCATCCATAACCTCATAAAATGCACACTAGCATTTCTGCTTCTTGTCGTCATCTCCAACAACGTCACTCATGGTCCACCTTTGTTACCTACCATTAATAATAACTGTGTTAAATTTTTTTACTAAATACAAGATAGTTATTCTAATACCATGATAGGTTGTAACTTACACAAATTATTCGAATATGACCCGGTTGTTTGCATTTTGAGCAACTGTATTGTTTGGAAGTTATGATTGCCTTGTTATGTCGTATCCTAGCAATCTCTAGCACACTCTACCACCTAGATTTCTTCTTTCTCACAAGAAAAATCTTCACAACTGGAGGAAGACATTTCTCTTGTTTCTCAACTCCACAGTCACTTTTGGGGTATATATTGCAGCTAGATATTCCTTCCTATACGAAGGACATATAAGCGTAGTAACATGTATATCGGCTTGCAATGCAGCTGCAAGAACATGTGAACAAGGAATTTTCTTAATCTGATATACCACATGCACATGTCTGCTGCTCCAAACCAACTAAATAATTTCTCTCCCCTACTTTGGCATTAAACTTCCAAGTATCTATACGATCGACAACCATCTTATCTGCATAATCTCCACTATTGCCAACAAATGTTCTACTCCCCGACTATGACATGTTCTGAGATTAGGTGCATCTTCTCTCCGTTTGTAAAACCACTTTCCTAACTTCTCTCGTATGTAATCCAAAAGGAATGTTATGAGAAATTCTCTTGCTAGCTTAAACAAGGCATTGATAGATTCTGCGATGTTGCTCATCTGAATGTTGTATCTGTTGCCTGGGAAATGAACACGTGACCAAACCTTTGGGTCTGCATCTACTAAGTATTAAGCAAGGGTAGGGTTTATATGCTTTAACTAGTCTATGTATCGGTTGAAGTCAGCAAGAGTACATGCATATACTGCTGCATTGACCAAATACAAGAGATGGTCTCCTTTAAACTTGGTCACTATGTTACTTTGAAGGTGATAGTAACATATGTCTCGTGTTACCCAATTAAAAACTTTGTTGCACACATTCTTTATAGAGTTGTGCATGTTAGAAACTAGTACCAAAGGACATTGGTGTGGAAAACAACTACCTAATTTGGTTGGAAACCATTCCCATGAGGCATCATTCTCAGTGTCTATAATATCATATGCCAAACGAAATATCTGAAAGTTACTATTTGTGTCGTTGCTACTAGCAAAACTTCACCACACTTCCCAGTCAAATCACATCCATCAACCACAATTACTCTTCTAAGAAAATAAAACCCAGTTATCGAGGCCCGGAACAAAATAAATAGATATTTAAATGTATTATGATCATCAAGTTCAAGCCCTGTAACAGTTCTCGGATTTGCTTCTTGGATTTGATGCAAATAAGAGGGCAAGTTACCATAAACATCTATTGCTATCCCACGGATCAATTGTTGAGCGTATATCAGTGATCGGTACGTAGTTGTGTACCCTAACCTCAAAGCATACATTTTCTTCATTGACTCTTGGATATGCTTTGGCGTGGTTCGATCAATTGTTCTAAAACAATTTACAAATAATCTACCAATATGTTTTGGCAAATGGTGTGTAAAGTGAGCATATCGATCTGCCACTGAACATGTATGCACGTTCACAAACTTTGTCACCCAAAATGTGTTCCTAGCATCCGTCACAATCACCATAACCTTCCATCCACAACCACGAACACAACGTTTTGCCATAAAAAGTTCTTTCGTTGACTTGTGTACATGAAAATTGAATTTCAATAGTATACTTCTCAATCGCAACACTAATATCAACTATTCTTTGCTAGAAAAACTCCAACCAACATATAAGTTTTAAGATTTGTCATCTTGATCAACATAATTCTTGTTCCCAAGAAGTGTTTCATCTTCGTTTTCATCCTTTACTTTCCCATATTTACTATAATCTTTGCCATCAATGTAAATTTTGGGTTTACTATCAGACTCGTATTTCATGTCATCTTCCACTAGATCTTCATCCGGTTTATGTATTTATATTGCTCATCATCATGTTCTCATTCTTTGTTACAATTCTCTACTTCATGTGCACTCTCTTGAAAATCATCAACAACGTGTAAACATACAACATGCAGCTTACATAACTCAACCAAGTTTCGAACTTGTCTATCATTATCATTTGTGACGTACATGGGAGGAGTATTAGGTGTCATTTCTTGCAACATTGAATCTGGGAGTGGATGTGTTAACTCTATATTATCGGTTTCCATGTCCAGATCGTAATCATCTTGACATAGAAATACATATATCCTATAAAAGTAACATTCTTCTTCCTTTGCAATTATCAACCTCAAAATCCCAATGCAAGCCTTTCATTATCCATTCTCCATAAATAGCATGTAACTGAACAATTTTCCTATAAAACATTATATAAACAATATTAGTACCATAGGAATAGCGTAGAGTTTCGATATAAACAATAATAAATCAATTTTAAAAAAATAACTTATGTAGACGTCAAGTAAAGGCTACTTTACAATAGAGTAGACATCATGTGGAGTCTACGAAGACAAATAGTAGACCTCATCTGAAGTCTTTGTACGTTATTTTTGCATTTGACTAAATGTTCACTTTCCATATGCATACTTCACCTGAAATCTATATTTTTGGAGGTTATATTTGCAATTACCCATAATAATAAATTCTATAAGTATACTTCACCTAAAGTTTACTTTGTTTTGTATAAAATTGAAGATTTCACATACATTCGTAGACTTCACCTAAAATCTACTCTATAAAACAGAGATTACTTTTGCAATTGACTAAGTTTGACTTTTGATGCAGAAGTCTCCAAGTGAAGTCTTTGACAACGCAAACTTCAAGTAAAGTCTTCAACGTAAATGGAACAGACTTCAGGAGAAGTCTACTTTATTTTATAAATAATTATTTTTTATTGATTTCGGAGAAATCATACATAGTGTCAATTACTTGGTATCTAACGTAGACTTCACAAAAAGTCTTTCTCATATAAGAAGAATTCATTTGAAGTCTGCGCTTTCACACAAATTTCCAGATTTTTTTGGGCAAATAACCAGAATGTTGGTCAACTTCAAAAATAACCCATCTAAGAAACGTAAACTTAAGGGGAAGTCTGCGTGTTTCTGGAGACTTCACTTGAAATCTACTTAAAAGTTAAATTCTCAGTCAATTGCAAAACTGACTCAGATTTTCACTAGACTTCAAGTGAAGTCTTTGTTTAAATTTATTTTGTACCAAACAAGTATGTAGAGACTTCACCTGAAGGCTACACTCCCAATCCATGAAAATAGTCAAAATGCAAAACTAATCTCTTTATTAACTTGCAGACTTCACGTGAAGTCTACAAGGAAAACATACTTCACATGAAATCTCCTCTCGGTAACTTTTATGAAATATGCAAAAATTATCTAGATTTGAGTTATGGATTATATTTACCTTATTTAGATGCCCAGAATGTCAAAATGCATTGTTGATCGTTACTTTTAGTTGCTAAATGCACCAAAAATTTAAAGCTTTAAAAATTTTGAAATGTTAAAATCAAAATTAGAGAGATTTTTGAATAGAAATGAATAGAGAACGGAAGATTATGTGGTTGAAGATTGGAAAAAAAGATCAAAATAGGATAGATCCATGAGCATTTAGAACTTTATTTTGGTTGGTAATACTTGTTGAAAGAATTGAAGAAAATGACATTTTGGTAAATATTTGAGATTAGATAAATATTTTAGTAATTTTAGGTTTTGCTGAATTTTTTTTTTTTAAAAAAACAAAAAAGTAATGGTATTTTCGAAATTATATGAAAATAAGAGTAATTTGGATAAAGTTTTAGAGACAAAAATTAGTGAGTTATTCCACCCATTGACTTTGGTCAATGGGTTATTTTGAAAGAATCCCTTAAAACAAGTCATCAAGAGTTAGCAAATTCATCTTTTGTTGACTAATAAATGTTTAAATTGGTAAAATAAATGAAAATTTTTATATTATTGTTTCTTTGAATAAATTGAAGCACACAATTAATTTTGTATACATTAATATATTTTCTATAATATTTTTTAAATTTATATTGTAAAAGTAATTTTGATTATTTAAAAAAAAACTAAATATGATCTTAATGATTGACCATTCTTAAATAAATTTAGATTTCGTTTGACGTATTTTGTTGAAAAAGGTCCAAGTGAATATAAGAATATTCTAAAATACAAGAAACCAATAAACTCTTAAAAAAATTATGTCATGGCCAGCCATGATCTAGATCCTACAAAACCGAACTATTTGATAAGACAACATTTTGAAAAAAAAAATCAAAATTAGTGTAAAGAATACAATCCAACAAACCCCCACCAAAAAATCCTCTTTAAAAACTATAAATGAGTGAGTTGTAAGATTCACCCATTTAATTGGGTCAAATACAAAATTAACCTTCACTTTTTGGTCAAAATTTTTTTTCCTAACTATTTCTAACCTAACAATCTCTCATTCTCTCTTCAATTCTATCTATAAATCTCACTAAATTTCATTTCATATTTCTTGAAATTCTTAAATCTTTCAGCTTCGGTATTATCTAAAACTAAGAGTGATGATTTAAAGATTAGTTCGACTTTTTGGGCATTCAAAAAAGCTAAACATGATCTTAACTCAAATATACCTAAGTTCTTGAAGGTTTTTTCGGAAATTTATAGAGAGCAGACTTCAAGAGATGTATGTAACTAAATGTAGACTTCACTTAAAATTTACTAATTAATGCAGATATTAGTTTTGCAATTGACCAATTTTTTGGGTTACTTTACTAGAAGTCTACATACTTTTCTTTGAACACAAATAAATATATTTCGCAGTATTCACTAGAACTCTGCATAAATTCGGGTTAGTTTTGTAGCTGACCAGCAATTTAACTTTTTCTGCAGACTTCCCATGATGTTTGCGAAGTTCATTTGAAGTGTATTTTTTGTTAAGGAGGTTAATTTTGCAATTGACTGAAAATAGAAAATATTGACCAAAAAATCTGCAGACATGCAAAGAGTAGACTTCAGTGGAAGACTGCGAGTCTCATAAACTTCACCTGAAGTTTGCTATTTAAAATTAAAATTTATTTATTATAATAAACTAAACTTTAAGTCTCCGCTACTTTTCGAGTAGACTTCTCTTGAAGTCTGCCTACAGACTTCATTATCAAATTCAAATTTAATCAATTGCAAAACTGACCCCTCTTTTCCTGAGTTGACTTCAAGAGAATTCTGCAAAATATGTATTTTGCTTAGAAATTAGCACATACTTCACAAGAGATCTACTTTATACCAGCAGACTTCATATTGCGTAAAAAATCAACATTTGGTCAATTGCAAAACTAACCCTTTTTCTGAAAACTTTATTTTGAATTCTACGTCAAAAAGTCAACATTTGGTCAAATGCAAACATAACCTAAAGAAGTCTGCGTCTGTAAAAGTAAAATTCATTTGCAGTTTGCTCTAGTAAGAGTAGACTTCTTATGAAGTCTACCTTTTCACACCCATATATTTCGCGTGTAGACTTCACATTAATTTTGTAAAAATACATTTAAAGGACTTTTTATATTTTCTTGTATTTTTTTTGTATTTTCTATGTGTGTTTGATACTTTGTTTGCTTATGTACAAGTTATAATGGTTATATATTATAGTTAGGTATGTGTAATTCTAGAAATAATATAGGTAGTTAGCTTATTTTGAATTTTTCTTATGTGTGTTTGAAATTGTGTTTTCTTCTGTACAAATTTAACATATTTATATATTATAGTTAAGTTTATGTAAATTTTAGAAATATTATAGGTAATTATGTCATTCACAGTAGATTTAAGGTGAAGTCTGCAACATAAATTTTTGTAAAAATGCATTTAAAACATGTTTTTCTTTAATAATGGACTTTTTATATTTTTGCTATGTTTATTTGATATTATGTTTGCTTATATAGAAGTTTAACACGTTTAGTGCATTATAGTTATTTAAGTATAAATTTGGTAGTTCGTTTAATCAAAGTAGACTTTTCTTCAAATATGTATTAGTGTGTAGACTTCAGGTGAGAGGTGAGAGATGTGAGGTGAGGTGAGAGGTGAGAGAGTTTTTTTTGTCATTCTTCTAGTAAATATTTCATTTTATAGTTAAGTTAAAATTTTCTTAATCAATTGGTTTAGTTTTGGTCAATATCAAATCAATTGAATTAATATGATATTGGTTTAATTTTGGTTAACGTCAAATCCTTTAACTAAGATAATAGTCTATTAGTTTTGGTAAAATTAACATGATTTTGGTAAAATTAAGATCGTTAAAATTATAATTAATATATAAATTTAATCTTCAAATTATTGTTAAACAAGAAACCTAGTTTATATATAAGGAGCAGACTTCACAAGTTCATATGATGTGTGTTTTAAAAGTACACTTTAGCTAAAATCTTCTTTGAAAGAAGACTTCAGGTTAAGTCTGCTTTGAGAGTAGACTTAACTTGAAATCTGCTCTATACCCTAAACTCTAAAAGACAAATAGAATAAATTCTATTTAATACGCCAAGATTAAAATAAAAACTTATATCAAAGATTAAACATTCTTAATCTACTCAAATAACTATATTATTTAAATTTTACATTTTTAAAATCTCAAAGCAAAACTATATGATTACTAACATATCTTGCTAAAACTTTAAACCTAAAATAATATTTTGTTTGTGAGCTATGTGGTTGAACTTTTGGATTTATTTCATCAAATTTTTGTGATATCTTATTTTTAATACTTGATAACTGTTTATCTTATGCTTATGTAACCAAAAAAATAATTATATAGTAATAATAATTATTTTAATTTTGAATAATGAATATAATTAAGGAGCATATTTCACTTGAAGTCTTCATCGTACAGACTTTACATGATGTTTGCTTAGAAAGTAGTAGATTTTAAATAAAATATGTTTTGAAGACTTCATATGAAATTTGCTCTATACCGTAAAACATAAACCCTAAAACGCAAATCGAATAAATTCTATTTAGTACACCAAGATCAAAATCTAAACTTATATCAAAGATTAAACATTCTTAATCCACTCAAACTTTAACTCTATTATTTAAATTTTACATTTTAAAAACCTCAAATTACTAATCCACATGGATTATCAACATATCTTGTTAAAATTCTAAACCCTAAACTCATAGTTTGTTTGTAAACTATGTGGTTTGATCTTTGTTGGTTTTATTTCATCAATTTTTTGTGATATTTTATATTTTACACTTTATAATTGTTTATCTTGTTAACAAAAGTTTAATCACAAAATAATTATTTATATTTTTAATTTTTAAAGTAAATATAATTAAGAAGGAGACTTCATGTGAAATCTGAATAGTACAGATTTTGTATGATGTATGCTTTGGAAGTAGACTTCACTTGAAGTTTGCATATAAAGTAGACTTCAAGAGACGTCTAAAATTTACCAGAAAGGTATATATGTAATTGCGTTTCCAACTTTTTTGTTTGGTCATAGAAAGTAAAATAATAAATTCACTATCCTGATGAGTTAATTTTACAATTGAATTCAAAAAAGGTTAATTTTTGCATTTGAAATTGAGTTAGTTTTGCTATTCTCCCATTATAAATAGAATATAATCAATTTTTGTGACAAACAGATGTAGAATATTTAATTTATTTCTAAAATTGGTTCAATTACACATAATTAAGTAAGTCAAATTTCTTTTGGATTTGGTAAATAAGTATTTCATCTTCTTTTTCTTTAAATGCTCTGTTGATCTTTTGCAATTTATATTATTTTGTTTTGTTTAGAAGACCTGATTAAGTCTACGGTCTCAGAGTCAAGAAACGAAAGATCCTCGTAAACCACAATCACATGTGGAGCCCCCAAGTCAACCTAGACTTTTTTTCTTCTTCTTTTTGGTTAAACAATTTTGTTTAGAAGACTTTTCGGATACTCTCTCCATCTCATTTTTTTTTTCATTATTATCTCACTCACTAAGAATATTGTTTCTAAATGGACAATCAAATGTATTACGTGCGCGATCTTGATACTTCATGTTCATAAAGAAGTTGAGAGCTACTTACCATGTGCGTATATAATTATATTAATATATAGAAAACGAATATGTATCCACATAAATTACGAACCTAATCAAACAATCCCTAGTATCATTGATTAATAATTTAGTTCTAGCTGAGAAAAAGAACAACAAAAGAGAAAAGTCTGTATGAATGAAACCACAAGAATAAACAAACTATTTGTAGAAAGTTAAAAGTTAAAAACCTTTAACAAAAATTAACAATTAAGTATTTTCTTTTTCATAACGAAAATTTATTTGAAAGTTAAAGTTAACATATTAAGATGTGGAACTCTTTTCAGTATGATGATTATATATTGTACCTAATGGTCTAGACACTGATTTTTTTTTTAATTCAATAGACATTAAGTTTAACTTCACCCAACTGCATATAATAATTAATAGAAAGTTTTAGGGATAAATTAGGACAAGAGATTAGATCTTATTTATCCAATTATTGATAAGAAGAAAAACAAAACAACACTTATTAAGATCAATTTTATCATTTACATGTTTCCTTCTGAATATCTGAATAAGCTCACACACGATATATTACAGCACCCAAAACAAAAATACACTCTTTCGATCAAAATTAAGTGCTACAAAACATATATCAGTTGAAATAATATACTAAAACAAAATCACATAATGACACAAGGATTTGATTCCTGGACTACAACTCTAGAATAAGTGCATGGTGGTTGATAATAATAATCTCCACATGGAGCACTGTACTGGTATTGTTGGTAGTATTGAATAGGATATACAAAACCTTCAACCGGTTTAGGTGGATCCGGTTTAGCTGGTTCAGGCTTTTTCTCAGGTGGTTTAACATCTTCAACTGAAACGATCTCTGCATTACATATCTTTCTTAACTTCGTTATGATAACAGATACATCAACTTCACCAACTACTGTCCATTTACCGGTTTTGTCATCCACTGCTATTGAGCTAACCCCTATATTATAATTCAAAACAAAAGATTAATACTTACTTTCTCAACCATATATATATATATATCATATTATAGAAAATTTAACAAGTATTTTATTTTAAAAAATATACCTGGGAATCCAGAAACTTTCACAAATGCTTTCTTCCTGATTTTCTCCTCGTGAATGCTTAATTGCAACACAGATTTCTGTCATTAAAATTTAAAACCAGAGATCAGTATAACTAGTTCCATATTGATAATCTAATTAATATAACTATATCATAAATATGTAACGGTTGTTGCACAAACAATATAGAAAACAAAGAGCGTTTACCTTCGCGGTCATGGCTCAAGAACACTATATAACAAAATAATTTGGATATGTATGAAAGTGAGAGAGAGAGGGTAGAGAGAGACTGAGTGAGATATGGAAGATTCTTGATGACAATAGCAAGTCATTTGATATCTGTTTATATAGAAGTTTGAGTAAGATTTTGCGACAGTTATTTTACTATATTGAATAAAATATTTGACCCACAAAAGTAGTTGTGAATCAAAAGAGTAGAGTAAGTCAATTTATATGAATTTGTTTTTTGTATTTTTTTCAAGTTGTTTTAAAATTTAATTTCAATATAACGAAATTAGATGGAAGTGTAGTATTCAGGATGCCGCGTTGACGACCGGGCCATAAATTGACTCTATTGACTCTTTGGTCACGTACGAACATCTCACGCAAGTTCTCTAACATACTTTTGCATTTACAAAAGTTGAAGCTCACATCAAAACTAAAGGTGAAATCGAGATCAAAAAGGTTCCTTTACAATTTTGTTAAGATGTTGAAGATATGATAGAGATGATAAGTTCTACTTATTGTTCTCATCGCTTGTCTTTACGTATGGTAACCAATGCTGACTTAAAGTCCAAACAAAGAAGAATTCGAACATGCCAAGAGACAAGTTGGAAGAAGAGAGTAAGAAGTACCAATATGTGATGTGAATGAATATTGTCCGAAAATCGGATTAAAATGTTTGCTCTTAAGGGTTACCTTTTTTTTTCTTGTACCATTAACTCAACGAGATTCTTAATGGGAGTATCAACATACTAGGTAGGGTAGTAATAAGAAAAAAAAACTCTATTCAATGTCGGCGCTTAAGGTTTGTGGCGATGAGCTAGGCGATTGTATGATAACTGAGGTTGTGGAGAGGGGGAATCCACCAGGAGATCCATCTAATGGCTCATGATCATGGGCGGCTAAGGTTGCTGATTCGAGCATAGCGGTTGCTTTTTTCTCGGGTTCTTGTCTAAGTGTTGATTTTGTGGCTCCTAAAAGGTTGATTTTCTTAATGGTGAGGATGGTGAAGTAGTTGTAACTACTTGATGGTGATGGGAACGTGGATTCAATGACGGCTTGATGTTTCTCCCCAGAAATTCCCTTTTTGTATATATGTCTATGAATTTCATATTCTGGAATTTCCGGGAGGAAAAAAAACCCAACATTAGGAGATCTATACTGTATATGATGACGAGATTTACTACAGACGTGTTGGCTATTTTTGAAATATATGCTAGTGGAGAGAATGCTGGTCGGATTTGTTGAAGTTTAGGATTTATAAACCAGTTCAGAGTTGATGCTGTAGGTCAAAGTGGAGGTATTTAGTTACTTTGGTGTGAGGGGTTGGGATCAGTTTCAGTGTTAATGCGCATGTATTTCACATTATTGCAGTGTATGCAGCATCTTCTGTGTCCAGAAGGAGAGAGCTCTGGGATATCGTCTGTGACATAACTCTAGGAATACAAGAGCTTTTAGTTGTGGGTGATAATTTTAATTCGATTGTCAAACTTGATGAAATAAGTGGGGGAAATGGTCATTTGTCTGAAGATTCTTTCAAGTATGATTCCCTACTTATTGATATGTGTTTTCAAGATAACATATTTACTTGGTGGAGAGGCAACTCGACATCTTCTTGTATTACGAAAAGATTAGATTATGCTTGGCGAGTGCAAGGTTAAAGTGGCAAGATGCAACAGTTATCCACCTTCCGTTCTTAGCATCTGACCATACTCCATTGTACTTACAACTATGTCCAGTTACACAGCGGAACCATCAGAGAAGAACATTCCAATTTGAAGCATCGTAGTTGAATTATGCGGGGTTCAAGGACTTAATGAATTCATCATGGGACTACTCATTCTCAACTCTGAAAGCTTTGGAGGCTTTAGGCGGGGAAACCCAACTGCAAGACCAGAGGAAAGCTTCAAAGGTTGCTAAAAAGTGGAATTGGAAATGTTTTGGAGATACCAATAGGAGAAAGGATAAGTTATTTGATGATCAGAAACAAGTTCAGGATTCTCTCGATGGGCTATCTCGAACCCTTTCATTGCGTAAAGAAGAGGAACTCTTACATGAGATTGAGGAGACTTTGAAACAAAGATAGTTTTGTGGTTTCAAAAATCTCGAGAGAAGTAGATATGTTTGGGAGATCATAACACTTCTTATTTTCATACTTCTACTGTGATTTGCCAGAGGAGAAATTGAATTGAAATGCCGAAGCAGAATGACGGGAGATGGATTTCAGAGAGTGATGCGCTTGAACGACATGTTGTTAAGTATTACAAGTGTTTGTACTCACTTGATGATGTTTCTGGGATCTCAACAAGGTTGCTAGCCGCTGGTTTTGTTGCGATTTCAGAAGCTGATTTGCAAATGCTGGCTCAGGCTTTTTTTTTTGGAGATTGAGTCGGCCATAAGATGTATGGGACAATACAAGGTGCCTAGACATGATGGGTATCAACCTGTATTGTATCAAGGCTATTGGGATGTTGTAGGATCTCCAGTATCTGAGTTTGTTTTGGATTTTTGTTTGCACAGGAGTGTTACCTAGCAGGATGAATGATACTTTAGTAGTGCTTATTCCTAAGGTTGATAATCCGAAGTTGATTGACACAGATTTTCTATTAAATTTTTCTATTGTTTGTTCAAATTTGTGATAATTAATCTTCAGAAGTATACCATGATGCAGTTTCAACCAATTGGGCTTTGTAACGTCCTATTGAAGATCATAACTAAGGTAATGGGGAGGTGTTTAAGGACGATTATGCCAAAATTTATTGGTCCAGAACAATCTAGCTTCATCTCGAGAAGACTTAGTATTGATAATGTGGTGGTAGTGCAGGAAGTAGTGCATTCAATGCATCACAAGACTGGTAGGAATGGGTGGATGCTGCTTAAGTTGATTTAGCGAAGGCTCACAACCGTGTCTGATGAGACTTTCTGGATGATACAATCCGGGTTTTGAATCTACCTAGTGGGTGGAGACAATAGACAATGCAAAACGTTTCTAATCAGCGTATGAAGCTTCTATGGAATCTAGAGTTGACTGAAGTTTTTTCTCTTTCAGGAGGATTGAGACAGGGAGATCCACTATCGTCTTACTTTTTTGTACTGTGTATGGAAAGGCTTTGTCATTTGATTTAGGAAGAAGTGGCTGGAAAGCTTTCGAAACTGATTTCTTTATCAAGAGAAGGCCCAAAACTTTCACATATTTGCTTTGCTGATGATTTAATCCTCTTTGCAGAAGCCTTAATGAAACAAATTCGAGTGATTCGAGATGTATTGAGAAGATTCTGTGCAGCCTCATGTCAAAAGATTAATTTGGGAAAATTGAAGATATATTTTTCCAAGAATGTTCCTCGGGATTTGGAGGCCGAGATTAGTTCAGAGAGTGGGATCTCTTCGACTAAAAATTTAGGCAAGTATCTTGGTATACCTGTGCTACAAAAAAGAATCAACAAAGATACTTTTCGGTCTTTACTTGAACGTGTTTCGTCAAAACTGGTGGGTTAGAAAAGTCATATGAAGAGCATGGCAGACAGATTAACCTTAACTAAATCGGTGTTGGCCTCTATCCCAGTTCATTCGATGAGTACAATGATGTTACCTTCATCGACTTTAAAGGAGTTGGATCGTATTTCATGTTCTTTCATATGCAGTGATATGAATGAACATCCAAAAATCCATCTTCTGAACTGGAAACATGTATGTAAGAAGAAATCTGAGGGGGGTCTCGGTCTCAAGGCTTCTACAGACATGCATAAAGCTTTATTAGAAAAGTTGGGTTGAAGACTCTTGTATGACGATCAAATTATGTGGACAATAATTATGTGTTCAAAGTATAAGGTTCAATCATCTCAGGATCAGAACTTGTTGCGTGGATCTCAAGGTTCTTCCTCGATATTCTGTAGTATTCTTGTTAGATTGAAGGATGTGGTCCTTCCAAAAATTAAGTGGGTCGTAGGTGATGGAAAAACCATTCGCTTTTGGGTGATAGTTGGCTGCTTACTCAACTGCTTCGAGAACGGGCTCACACTAATTTAAGTGAAGGCAATGAGCTAATCAAGGTATGTGATTTTTTCGTCATTAGGAATGGGCTGGAGAAGGGAGTTGCTCAATTCTTATCTTTCTGAGTGGGTGCAATTATGGTTTGGTTCACATGATGTCGATGATGAAACGAGTATTGGAGACTGTATTTCATGGAGTAATTCAGTAGATGGGCAACTCACGCTATGGTCTGCTTATGATTTTCTATCCCACGACCATAGCCCAATACAGAGTATGAGTTCCCTATTTTGATGTGTGTGGCGTGTAGAAGTGCCTGAGCGGATACGCTTGTTTTTATGGATTGGTATGCATCAAGTTCTCATGAATACTGAGAGATTTAGATGACATATGTGTTCCTCAAATCTATGCTAGGCGTGTGGGGGGGGGGGGGGGGGGGNATATATCATTCATGTTTTACGAGATTGTTCGGCAATGGAGGGGATCTGGCGTAGGATTATACAAGAAGCACATCGAGGTACTTTATATGTCATGGCTATACTGGAATGGCTCTATTACAATATTAGTGATGAAAGAGTTCATGACGGTCGTCCGTGGACACTGTGATTTGCTTTGACTGTGTGGCGGGATTGGAAATGGAGATGTATGAATGTACTTGGGGATTCGGGAAAGTGTAGGGATTGTTTCATGTTTCTTCGTGAGAAATTACTTGAGATTCACACAGAAAATGTTATGATGAAGGCTAAGTTACTGAGATCGTTAAGAGTGGAGAGTCTTGTGCGTTGGGAGCCGCCAGACAGGGATTAGTTTAAGCTAAACATGGATGGAGCTTAAATAGGCAACCCGGGTTTAGCAACTGCAGAGGGAGTTTTGAGTGACCATATATGGGCGTGGATTGGAGGTTTTTCTCTAAATATAAGCATATGTACCGCTCCCTTAGCTGAATTGTGGGTTTATAATATGGGTTATATTTAGCTTGGGAGAAAAAGGTGACGAGAGTTAAGTTGGAAGTGGACTCGGAGATTGTGGTCATGTTTCTTACAAGGGGGTGGAGGCTTCTCATCCACTCTCATTCCTAGTATAGTTGTGCTATGTCTTTCTAGAAAAGGACTGGATAGTCCAAGTTTCACATACATTTAGAGAGGCCAATTATTTGGCATATGGTCTAACAATTCATGCTTTTTCGTTATATTTTGGTTTTCATAATTGTGATGTAGTACTGGATTTTGCGGTTTCTATTTTGGATGAAGATGCAGTGGGTGTAGCTCATTCTCATTTTGTGGGAGTTTGTTTGTAATGTTTTATGGATTGATTAATAAAATGGGGCCTAGCCCCGTTTCCTAACAAAAAAAACATACTAGGTAGGGTATATTGATAGCCTCATTCTCTCTCTCCTTCGCTTTTCTCTCTCAAGTTTTTAAAGAAGTTGTGTGTTCCTCCCCTCCGGCCCTGGTGAAATCTTTACTCGCCGGCGTTGAATCCCACCTTCTTCTAACTGTCTCCGTATGTCTTTCTCCTTCTTGTTTTATACTTTGTTGTTATGTATCGTTTTTCTTTTTGTCTCTGTTTCTGTAACATCCCTGAACCAGCTTTAGACCCTAAAAATATATAACAACAGCCAAGATTAAGGAAAAGCCAAGGGAAATGGTGTAAGGGTTTGAGATCAGCTTAAGTCAACTGGAAAGAGTAAACGTTGAGCTACGATTGTTCAAACCAGGTGGATGTACTTATTGGTAGCTGGGTCAGCTCAAGCGAGTGACAGTCTATCTGATTGACCAATGTACTACCTGGACGGTTATGGTCTACGGTAGGACAGTTGGTACGACCAACGAATACGTCGGTTTAAGTGAACAGTTAGGGAAGTTATTGGTACCCTAAACGCATCATTTTTGGGCAATAGGCGAATAGATGCCTCTATAGAAGGATGCACCTGTTCACTAAAACGGTTGGACGGTTGACCCAAAATGCACTGTTTTGCAAATGGAGGTGTCCACACATGCTCTATGTAAGGAGCATGCCTCTACCTTGTTTCTCATTCAATCACGATCACAACACTGCAACCCAAACACAAATTTGATAACAAATAGCAAAGATATTGGAAAGAGCCGACTAGAAAGGAAACATGATCAGAAGATTGTTTGGAAAATGATGGAGGAAGGCGAAGAAGTGGTGATGAAGGATACAATGGGCTTGACCTGGTGAATCAGGATGCGACCCTGGAGGTGATTACGTGAGACTTGCTAGATGGATCTACACGATCTTAAATTCATCAAGTACTTACACTTTAACAATAAGTGAACTTGTGATTGTTGCCTAAGTCGTACATAACCAACTTTCCTCCTTGTTCTGCCAAATAATGATCGATCCAAGGCCATCAACGACATCGTGAACAGCCCAATGATCAAATCCGGGTGATTCCGGCTGACACCAAACTGATTAATAGTAGACTGTTGAAAGTTTACGAACAAAGATCAGTACGAAAATGTTGGCAGTCATCGATGCATAACATGCATTGGGTTAGGGGTGCATTTGATCATACTCACTAAGTATTGTATACACTTACCCCTCTCCCAATTATAGTAATTGACGGTTATGATGGGAAGAATATGGATGGAGTGCAAGGTTGAAGGACCAAAGACATATGGATGGATGAGAATTCGAGTAGATAAGGATCTTAATGACTGTAATGGCCTATTGTGCAAGAAAACTTTTGCATGGAAACAAATTTATTAATTAAAAAAGTCTTGTTTTCTCTAAAAAAATCTCTAAACGAACTCGCACTATAACTCTTATGAATCTTGGAATTAACTAAGTACAAACGAACAAGTAAAGGCTTAACAATATGGACTAGACTTAGTGAAAACTTGGTCTACTTCGTATGAGGCAAACCTCTCTGAATTGGAAGTCTGGGATAGGTCGTTTCAAATTGGTATCAGAGCATGATAGGTTGCGAGTTTTGGGTACCTCATCCATCTGATCTTATGGTCTTGCGTCCGATCATCCATGTAAGTTCTTAAATACTAACTCTAAACGGTTTTGTAGTTGGCAAAGAATAAGAAACCACACAAAAGCTCTAAGAAATCTAAGAAGGAAAAGGATGTTGGAACATGTAGGACCACACTCGTAGAAAAGGAATCTGAGAATGTTAACTTTTCGGATCTGGGGTGATGAATAATGTCGTGATTCAAACCAAATTGAACGAAACTAAAAAAAATCCACCTGGAATAACCTCTGTTAATCATGAGAAACTGACCGAGTCTTCGACTGCGGGTCAACCCTCAGATCCATATGGTAATGGTGGAAAGACAAACCAAGAGTTTGGAGGTCGGAATGACGGGGTGCCTTCTCCGTAAGAGTAGTGGGATATGATGCGGCAAATGATAACTCAAATAGTTGTGTTGACCTACGTCCTTGCACAACCTACGTGCGTGCTTGTGATATGGAACTAGATTACGAATAATCCTTCTATTGATAATCCACCTAAGATACGTGATGGGAACCAAACTACAGGAAATATGTCTACTAGTAACCCTTCTAACACATGGGAACTGAATTTGGTGTGGTAAACCGAATTGGTGAGAGTTCGGGTAACAAAACAAGCGGGTTGCTACAAAAGTACTCAACTGAAAGAGTGAGTTATTTGACTATGGTTAAACACATGTTTAGGCTCTAAACAAAACAATTTCTTAGAAGTGCTGACCCGATTAAGGCAGATTAGTAGAGGAGTCGTTTTGTAAGGAACTTCAGTTCCACTTGGTGCCCTGAAATTTTTTGGAAAGACATAGTGGTGCACTTCCTAGAAGGGGATGCACATAACTGGTGGATCTTCGTCGAGAAACATAAGGGAGATAAAATTATCTCCTTTGCAGTTTTCAAAATGGAATTAAAAAAAAAGTATTTTCCTTCGGAAGCCTGGGACCAATTAGAGTTTGCATACCTGAACTTAGTACAATGGGAGAAGACTATGAGGTCTTATGAGGAAGAATTCATACGTCTAAGACGTTTTATTGGACAAGAACTCGAGGAAGAGCATTTTCAAGTTTGAAGGTTCAAGCGCGGGTTGAGAGTGGAGATACGCGATCTGATACATTCCTAGGAACAATCAACCCTTAATCTCTTTGTATAGGTTTCTGAGGTTGAGATCTTCATGTTAGTTAAGTTTTGATTTGATCTGTGACACTTAAATGTTGGACTTGACCCATGTCCCTCGAGTGTGGAAGTTACGTGTAGACACAAGAGTGAGCAGAATTGAATAAAATTTGAGCAACAAAGATGAGTAGTTGAAGCGACTAGTGTTGAAATTTTAGCTTATCTGATGAATTAGTGAGAATGGGCGAGTGTGAAGAAGAATATGTGGTTTCTGATGGTTTTGGCGAAGAACAATGGATTGACTGAAGTTTCCAGAGGTAATAGACAATCCTCTAGATTTTATGGGCTCTTTCCTTGATAGATATGACACACTAAGTTAAGGATTGACAAGGCTATATCTTGTAACAAAGGATCAAACATATGATATAAGTTTTTTAATTAAAATATTTGATAAACCTGATTGAAAGGCGGCTGTGGAGTAGAAATGGAAGAAGGAGGAACTATGGTTTATGGAGCACGAAAATAGGGGCCCAAAAAAGTCCAAGCCCAACTAAAAACATAAATAAAGACTTAGTTCAATAACTGATGTGTGTGATTTTTGATGGTTTTAGAGTTTTATTTTAGGTTGTTTTGCATCCGTTTAGCTAGATTTTCCACACACTTAGGTTCGTTTAGGTTAGTTTTGCACTTTTTGCATTTGCATTTGGAGTTTTGGAACTTATCTAGGTAAATGAGCAAAAAGAGTAGAAAAAGAGCTAAAAATTGAGCTAAGAATGATTAGATCAGCTGCTAGGAAAAAGAAGTCATGCAAATTCGGATCGCTGCCTCGCGGATCGCAGGCGAGGACTGCTCGGACCGCTCAGGAAAAGACGCCTCAGTCACCAGCCTCAACTTATCTGCTGTGAGGAGAGACAAATCCATTACACTCAGATTATTCACTCGACCTCAACTTCTGATGGTGAAGATGAGAACCACTCCTTGGTGCCCAAGCTCGCGCAAGGACTCTGAGGGCAAGATTTCTAGTTGACCTACTTAGGTTGGTTTGACCATTATGATTATGCAAATGACCCTATAAATACCCCTTAATCACTACCTTATCATTTTATATGTTGTTTTAACCAAAAAAAACTCTCTCTATTTTTGTTGTTGGTTTCTTTTATGCTTGTTAAGGTACTTTGATGATTATGCTTAAGTTTTAATGGAATGATTTGGATTGATCTTCATCTTTTACTTTCTGCTCTTTACTTTATTGTTGTTTATGTTTATGCTAATGAGATCTCCTATGATCCTTAACTCTCAAACCATGAGAAGTGAGTAGATCCTTGCGGATCTCGAGGATAGAGAGATCGAAGGTGAAACCACCGATCCACTCGCCTTGCGAACAATGATCTGATCCGATCTCTTCTCACATGGCCAAACTTAAGGCCAATCTCTCCTGATCAAGAGAGATCTGATTTGGGCCGAAACCTACAGCTAGCGCTAAGGGAATCGGGGACCGAGTGCCATGTGAGTGATAGTTTGATCCACCAATGAGAGATCTAGTATTGTGGATCGGCTATTAGATGTATTGGGCTGAACTTTAAACTTCTGATTTGGCATAATTGTGGCTAGCGCTGTAATGGATCAGCCGGATTGGAAAGGGGTCTTCACCATGAGAATGAGTTGATCTAGCTTGTCTCGGTCTAGGAATCGCCTTATATAGCTTGGCGAGGTCGGGTCGGCGAGTTTACCGCCGATCAATCACCTCCTATCTTCTAGATTTATGTTTTTTACCTTAGATTCACTTATTGCTATCATCTTGCTCTCTTTATTGATCA